>KL276570.1:0-28134 GCA_000699545.1 Podiceps cristatus | reverse complement strand
TCCCTCTTCCACTTCAGTGTTGTTGAGATATCGTCTGCAGCCTTTTACCCTGCAGTGCTCTGCTGTCCCAGCACTGCCGAGTGTTGCCAGGATTCATGGTATGGGTCAGGCTCCCTCCCGGCTCCATCACTGCTTCCCCAGTGCCTGGTTTAGTGGCTTTGCTTTTTATTTCCCACCTTCCAATATCCACAGCCGGGTCTGGCTGGGGGTGTGTGTAAGAGCTGTAAGGGCTGGGGCTGACCCCACAGGCCTGGGTGCTTCCTGCAGAGCAAATGGAGACGGTGGCCTCTCCTGTCCCTCCTCTTCCCTTTCAGCAACACGTGGGGAGCGAATGTACCTTGCCAGCTGCACTGCTGCCTGCATCGCTTCGTGGGGGTGTTGCTGAACAGGTTGGTTTTGTGTCAGTGTTGACCACCTTCTTTTGCTCTCCCCAAAGGAGGTGGAGGAGCTTTGGCCCGGGAGTGTGTTTCTTTGTACCCGAATTCCACAGTCACAATTTATGACCTGCCAAAAGTCGTGCAAGTGGCCAAAGAGCAGTTTGTTCCCCCCAAGGAGCATCGTATCGCTTTCCATGAAGGTAGGTGCACACAGCAGCACAGCGTTGTCACAGCTGCTGCTCCTGAGCCCCTTGTCTGTGCTCAGAGGTACCATACTGGAGGCCCAGCTCTCCAGACGTCCCTTACGTGGGCAGAGCGTCCCAGACTGCAGCCTCCCCAGCCCGGGTCTGCAATTTGTTGCTATTGCGGGGCTGTCCTGGTTGTGCATCTGCGGCTACTTTTTCTCAGAGATCTAACTCAGTTATCCAGCAACACAGAAACTCTTTACTCCCGAGCATGACTATTCAATTCCTTAGAACAGGGGTACTTAAAAAAAAAAAAAAAAAGTACCAGAATTTTGAAGAACTGCCATGCCATGTTATAAATCTTCCTAACTCTTCCTTTTCTCTTGTGCAGACCTCCTGGCAGATGTGTGGGATGCCAGGCCTGCTCTGAGCAAGGGGTTTTCCATCTCTGGTCATGACTGTTAGACTTTCAAGTCCTGAGATATTTCAGACTTTGAGTGTGGGTGAGCTAGCCCATATTCCTCTTGCCCAGTCTGCAGATCTTGCATGGTCTTTGCACCTTCTATGATGAAAATGAATGTGAGGAGATCTAATTTTTAACGTTTTCAAAAGCCTTCAAAGTGTCGGAATGACTTAATATTACTTGAAGCTCTGAGAGAGGAAAGAAGCCTTTAAGGAAGGGAGTATATAAAATAAAGATGGAGGAACACAGGAAATGTTATGTGTGCCAGTGATGCAAAGAAATGGGAGCGGAAGTGACAAAGCAAGATTCAGAGAGAAAAATATGAATTCAGTACACCAGGTGCTGAAGAAAAGGCATGACAATGAAGCTAGTGGTAGGAGGTGAGAGAGGAGTATTTTTTTCCTTATAGATTTATGATGTAGCTCTGCAGTTACTGAAGGTTTTTTAAAATTTGCTTAGATAAGAGATTTTTTTTTTTTTCCTCTTTTTTTCCATGGTGGCTTATCACAGAAGACATGGGAAACTGTCTCTTCTTTATAATGCTTTATGCATCTGAATTCCTGTCATTGAAGAACACTTAGACTCAAACGCTTCCCTGTGCATCAATGGCTGTTTTAGATGAGCTACTGCTTTTAAACATTTCAGACTTTCTTGAGACTGAACAAGAACAAAATCTCCCATGCAGTGCCACAGAGGACTTTTACCTGGTATGCGGTCTGATGTGGGTGATGGACATGGCAAGCCCAGAGACTTTAGAACTGAACAGAACTGAAAATATTTTCTTAACTCAGCCCTCTGTGTTTTGGGGGTGTTGTGTGATATATGTATTCTTGCTTTACAGGAGACTTCTTCAACGATTCAATTCCAGAAGCTGAACTCTATATTTTATCCAAGATACTGCACGATTGGGATGACGACAAATGCAGGCAGCTGCTGGCAAAAGTTCACAAGGCCTGCAAACCTGGTAGGTGTGAGCTCTTGAAGAGCAGGGAGACTCTTGCTTATCAGTTATGTGAAGCGGACTAGTCTCAATGAGCAATTTGGGCGGCAGAGTTTCAGTGCAAGGATTTCTTGGTTTAGTATTTTGCTTTTCTTAAGCTAGCCATGTGCAGCTGAGGCAAATAGGGCATGGTCTAAGTTCTTGTTATCTGGCTTCCAGTCTCCTCCTCCACAGGGATTCCTCTTTCAACATATTTAGGTAAAAAGATCAGGGATCTGGGGAACTGTTTAGGCAGACTCGTGTATTCATCATAGTAAAATTCCCATTGAGCATCACATTGAACCCTTGAGCTTTGAAAACACTGCCTACAGAACTGGGGTCTCAGAAAAATCAGTAAGCTCCTGAAGATTTCAGCTGGGAGAAATGGGAATTTCCATGCCAGCTGTAGCATCCCCTTCAGCCCTGGTACATCACCACCTACGTAGCCAAGCAGAGACACGCTCCAACGCTTTTGCACTTTCATTGCCTTCTGTGATGCTGGAATATGACTTAGCTTAGAGGCTACTCCTTCCTGAAACTAAAGGTTAGGATCCTGTCTTCAGGAAGACATCAGGAAGGTCCAGGGGAAGTTGTTATGAAAACTGATGCTGTATTTCCTTTGGAATAAAGATTAATTTGTGAAAAAGAGAACTTCACAGCCTAGCCTGGTGACCATTGGGAGAGCAGTGATGCTTCTGCACTGGTAACACTTTTGAGAATGCAGGGAATAGCAGCTGTGAGGTAGAGGGAAGTAGTGGAGGATCTAATTATCCATCAGGGATCTCGTCTTCTCTGAGCTCAGCATGTGTATTATTTCTCTTTATTCAACCAGGCGGTGGAGTGCTGGTGGTTGAATCCCTTCTGAATGAAGATAAAAGTGGGCCTTTAGAAACCCAACTGTATTCAATGAACATGTTGGTCCAGACAGAAGGCAAAGAGCGAAGAGCAGCCGAGAACAGCAAGCTCCTCGAGGCATCTGGCTTTGGAGAGGTTCAAGTCAAGAGGACTGGAAAACTCTATGATGCTGTTTTAGGAAGGAAAAAATAGTACCTCCTTTATGTACCTAACAAGATAGAATAACTGGAGAAATGTGATATTCTCTTCTTAGAAGACAATCATCATTAACTTATAGTTAAGACAGCCTTTTTTTTTTTTTTTTTTTTTCTGGAAGCTGATACTTTTTCAGGAGAATCACGAATGATACACCTTAAGCATGCATGTACTGTGAGCCCGGCAGCCTGATTAGGGCTCGTCTTTGGCTCTGGAAGGGAGAGAAAGAAATCAACACCTGTTCCACAAGAAATAACCCATGAAAGAAATGTGCATTGTATCTGCTTCATATTGTTTTCATTCTTTCCGATTTTAATACTGTACCAGAAAAAGAATAGCTGAAATTTGTACTTTGATTCCTACAAAATAAAACTGATCACTATACTGAGCTCTATTACCTGCATTTTTATTCCTGGGGAAGTGATATAATATAAACAGAGCAAGTTGTCTCCTTGTGGTTAGTCTTTTTGGAGTACCAGGAGAAATCGTGTCTGAGCCCTGGGGAGCTTGGTATGAGAAATAATAGTAATTTTTTATTTCCTCTAGATTTTCATTTAAGTTACAAAAAGGAATTTTGTATCTTTGTGACTGGCTGAAGCCCAGTCATGCTCTTTACAGGGTGAGCCCTGAGATGACAGCTGAGAGGGAGAATGATGCAGCCAAGTCATCCAGTCACGCACTAGGGAAGTCCTTATTGCATGCCTCCTGCTGCTTCGTTATTTGGCCAAGCACAACCTGCCATAATCCACCCCATTCTTGGAATAAGAATTACAGATTACTGGAGTGATAAACATTTGGAGAAGGCACCAGAAACTCTCTGCATTGTGGCTTGAATACCAATTGTGTTTGCACATTAAGCTGGCTACTAGAGGAGCCTGAGATAGACTTCTCCGTAGCCATCTACGGGGGCCTCCCTCTCTCTTGATTGTAGGAGGAGCGCAGGGAGAATGTAGCCTCAGTGGGGAAAAGTTTGCCATTTGTCACATTGTGTGATAGGTGCAAAATCAAATCACAAGGCTGTAACGGTCCTTCTCATCCTTAAAAGCAACAGGGCACAGATCGTGAGCCACTTATGCCTGAGTCGGATCTTGCCCTGCAGATATCGACAGGATATTGCAGGAGTTGGGGCAAGTGGTTTTGGAGAGTTCCCTGGTAAGCTGCCGTCACTGTGCAGTGCTCCCGACCTGCGAGTTCTGTGGCATGAAGGTGACTTTGCCAGGAGCCGCAGGCTGTGAGTAATGTGTTCTGAACGCCTGCTCGCTTTCCAGACAAAGCGAGGTGTTACATCCTGCAGCAGCCGGGCACGAACACAAATAATGAAATGAGACTGACCAGGTCTTTGATTCTCCCCACCCCCCAAAATACCAAATGTTCAGAGAAATGATTTTGCTGTTTTGACTGTACCAAGCAACCAGTGAAGTATGCTGGGGAAAAAAAGCAAAACTTGTCTGGGCTTTCTCAGATACGCGTTTTCCTTGCAAAAAGTTGTATGACATGGACTTCTGGTTGCTCATGTGGCTGCACTGTTCCCTGAGCCAGTGTAGACAGACCAGTCATGGTCAGCATTCTGCAGCTGCATATATAAACTGACACACCGTATAACCTTGATGAGTCAGAGAATTCCTGTCTCAGCTGGTGTCAGTGGTAATTCTGCCCTTGACTTGAAAAAAAAAACATGACCAGGCTGTTTTGGTTTGTCAAACAAATTCCTTGCATGCTGTACTTGTGCATTGAGTTGATTCGTGTGTTCTGCACATGTCAGTGAGTGGCTTGAGTACAACTTGAATAGGCAAGATGCTCACCTGGTACTAATGTGCCTTTTAGCTGTAGCAATGTTCAAAGATGCTGAGTCTTTAAAGAACAGGACTGACCCATCATTGTCTGGAATACAGATGGAAACACATGAAGTGCAGAATGGTGACTGCAGAATTTGAATCATTGGTATTTAAATGACTTTTAAGGGTCAGATGTGATGCCATATCAGAGCAGCTGAACACCAACACAGGGTCACCGCCTGCTTTCACTGCCTGTGCGAAGCAGAACCTCCAGCTGGCTATAGCTGCAGCTGCTCATTCATTATCCGCTGGTTGGTATTTGAGCATCCAGCTTCTGCGGGGATGTTAAAGCATTCTTGGCTACTCTCAGGCTAGATGACTGAGGAAATACTGGAGTATGCATAAGGAAGATATTAAAATTCTATATTCACCTTCAGAGACCAGACCTTTGAAACCACAAAATAATGTAGTAAGAGGACTTGTGCTGTTTCCATTACACTATGTTTATCTACTCAGTCCTGATTTTCCTATTCATCTTCTTCATACCCCGCCCTTTCCTCCACAGTGTGTTTAACCTCCTCTTCCTTCAGAGAGTCTCTTTTCTCCCATGTGCCTTTGACCTTTGTCCATCCCTTAGTCCCTCCCTCCTGACCTAAGGAGAGAAGGTTGCTCTGTGAGCACGAACAAGTCAGTGCCAGAGTAAGAGAGTAAGCCCAGAGTGCTCTGAGCTTAAGACATGCTTTGACAAAGTAGAGGCATAGCTGATCTCATCAGAGCCTCTCCCTCCCTGCTGCCCCCCTTTTTTATTTCTTTCTGCCCCCCCTTTTTCTTTATTTTTCCTTTTTTTCCTTTTTTTTTTTTTTTTTTTTTCCCCTAAATGATAAACATTGTGAAGAAGACCTGAAACAAGTGATTTGCTGCATGCAGGCAAATTAGAACCCTTCTTGCTCTATGGTTTCCATGATTCAACAGAGATTTCTGATGACACCTTGTTATATATGGAGTCTTTCAGCTGTGTTTCTTGCTTGTCATTGGATATTTTAAAGTTAAAAAAGATTGTTTAGGAACAAAGCAATAAGGTGGAGGTTTCTGAGGTACTTACTCTATAATGTCTCCTGTGGTGCATCAACAGCCTTGCTCTTGGTACCCATGACCACGTACCCATTTATGGGTTCCTTGAATATGACCATGTCCTCTAGTTCCATTTGACCTCTGTGCCTCACCAGGTCACCAACTCTCACCTCTGATCTTTCCAGACCAGGTGGGTCTTCTCCTACTCAGCCAACAAGGCCCCCTTCTCTGCTAGTGTGTCCAGGTGTTTGGGACAGCCATAGCCCTATCAAATCTGTGCATAGCAATATGAAATGTATCATTATTTTTGTTGGTTTAATTTCTTTTTGTCTGTGACAGCAGTCTTTACTTTTTCAGTGGTAATTAGGTCTACATTAATAATAATTGAGTTCTCAAGACTTTATTAGACTGGGTGAGGTGGGTTCCTGGCGCTGCATGGGAGAGGTGTTATTCTTGCCCTTAAGAGTGATTCCCGGTGTCCTGGGGAGAAGAGGTGCCTTTGCTGGTGAGGGGCTACCAGCCTTATACTAATTTTGCCTCGTCTTGACTTCACAAGGCTCCAGCTATGGCCTCTGGGCCTTGTTATCTGGCTGTTTTGAGAAACTACCGTGTGAAGCACGGCTTGATAGCAAGCGTCTCTTGTTGTTTGTCATCCCACATTTAGATTTCCTCATCAAAACAAAGGCCTTGGAAAGAACTTGTTGACAGTCATTGGTTGTTGAAGAAGCACAAACTTCAGCACTGGGGAAAAAACTGCTTCAAATATAACAAACAAAAGAAGCAGTAACTAGAGCAGAGTAAGAAACCACTGCCTAGAAAAACAACCACTCGGTATGCAGCTGGGTCGGGCGGAGGCTGGGGGTTGAACACTGCCTAGAAACACCTCGCCAAAGGAGACCTCAGATGGAGGGGAGAGGGGTGGGAAACTATCAGCATGGGAGCTGTGGCTGCAGAAGCACGTTGGGACAGTGGGAACCGGGCACATGCCCCCAGGATCCCTGCTGTCTCCAGGGCCCCGCTCTCCTTCCCTACGCTTGCTCCCAGAGCCCCCCTCAAGGGACCTGGGATTTGCCCACTGGTTGTCCCGGAATGCATGGGCTGCTCTAAGTGTGTGTGTTTTTCCCCACAAATTCTGCATGTTTCTCCCCTCTAATGCTTTAGTCCCTCAAAAAATCCTTACTGTAATCCAACTTTGTTTTGGGCAAGCGCAACCTTTTGAATGAAGCTCCAGCTGGGTTATGGAGAATGTTCTACACTGGGGGTGGGTGGGTGAGGTGAGAGACGATTGGAGGTACTTTCTGGATATCAGTAAGGAAGGCCCAAAACAAATGGCTTAACAAAATAAGTGTTTTAATAAGGCAGATGAAGAAGAGGAATATATCTAGCAAGTAAATCTTATATCCCTTCAGATGCCAGGTACCCGTGTTCCTGCAGCATCGGATAGAGCCCAACTGGCTTTTCCCACAGTGCATTGTACAGATCCTGTCCATGGAGGACAGTGTCGCATTTTGGGTCATTTCAGTTATTATATTTTTTTCTTACAAGAAAAAGGACGTTCCCACAAGAACTTGTTGCTGCACTGTCAGATAAAGTCAAGGCCACGCAGGTGATGTGATTGCTGGCACGGGGTGGGAGCTGCCTGCAGGCTCCTCTGCTCCGCTGGCTGGCTGGGCTCCTCCGGCAGCCGAGGGGGGTTGGCAGCACGGCACCCGCCTGACCGGGCTCGCACCTCCTCAGCTTAGCTGCGATGTGGGTCACTACCTCCTACATGTGCAACAGGCTCCCGGTCAGGACCAATACGTTCCACCCCTTGACCCACATACAGCTTACCTTTCCTAAAGATATTATTATAAGTTATAGAGTACATTAATAGTAGGCAGGCTTCTCAAGCCCTAAGTGCAAGGCTTGGTAGAGCAGACATGGCCTGTCCGAGACCGCTGACTCCTTGAGCAGAATGTCTTCTGCAAGGCTGCCAGTAGAGTAGTTTTCAGAAGGTCAGTGTGTTTCTGAGAACTGGATGTTCTCACACCTCGCAGCCTCTGAAAGGGTGCAGTATCTGTGTTCAGGCTTGCCAAATGCAATTTGATTGTAACAGGAGGAAACAGATTTCTTAAAACAGGAAATCTGTCTCTGTGTTACATATTAGTGCAATCAGACTGTCAGGAGCTGACTAAAAGCACATAAAACTCAGTATCCTTTCCAATGTCTGAGGGTGGGTTTTGAAAATGACTTAAGGTTCATGTTGTTAGAAAAGTACATATTTAGTCCTTTTCTTGTGCTATATCCTGTAGCTTTAAAACAGGTAGTGCTTTTTGAAATGAAATTCAGTCTTCAATCAATAAACCTTTGGTGTGATAAATGAAGCAGTGCCAGTAGCACATGTTGCTGATTTCTTCTTTCAGCATTTGTAGTGCAAAAGGAAGACTGCAGTTCCAGGCTGTGATATTTGGCTAAGGGTGCCAAAGGGTGCCAAAACTGTTCACTTCTTAATGTTTATTAAAACACTTTTTTAAAAAAAACCCTAAAAATCTCATGTGTAAACACTGGATGTTGGTAGGATTTAATTTTTAAATATTTTTTTTTAATTTTTAGTTGGAGACTAGATAACCTAATACTACTATACAAACATTTCTGCCAGGCCTTTAGCTGTCAGAAGTGGCATTCAACAGCCTTGGGCACCAAAGGAGGCTAAAAAGGCAATAAAAGTGACAGCATTAATATGTGTAGGAGTAAATATTAAGGCCCCAGTGTTACAGCTGCTGAAGGCAAGGATGTCTAATTGGTAAGAAGGAGTATTTTGTGTGCAGGGAGGGTGCAAGGAAGATGGAGCCAGATTCTTTTCAGTGGTATCCTGTGACAGGACCAGAGGCAATGGGCACCCACTGAAACACAGGAGGTTCCCTCTGAACATCACTGTGAGGGTGACAGAGCACTGGCACAGCCTGCCCAGAGAGGCTGTGGGGTCTCCCACCTCAGAGACATTCAAAGGCTGTCTAGACACGGTCCTGGGCAATCAGGTCTAGGTGGCCCTACATGAGCAGGGGGACTGGACCAGATGACCTCCAGAGGTCCTTTCCAGCTTCAAACATCCTGTGATTCTGTGTGTCCGAATATGGGTGGATTTAAGGCATGATGTGTCTAGCAGTTCATTTTTAAGGTACAATAACTCAGTGTTCACATTTAGCTAATAAGTTCCATGCAGTGTCTTGAATGGTGGCAGGAAAAATTAGATTTTGACTGTGTATTGGTGTTGGGCAAACCAAGCTCCTAACCTGGAAGGAGACCAAGATGATTCCTAAAGGAAAACATCTCTCCATAGACTGAAGATAAACCAGAGAGGAAAAGTTCAGGTGAAAGTATTGGTTACTGGTCCTGATTTGTCCCCACCACACTGGAGCAGCTGGGGAAGGATTGTGGCCTCCCCTTGAAAGCTGAGTTCAGCTGCAGGCGAGTACAGTGACCCAGTGTATATGGCAATCTCCAGCGTGGCCTGTGCTCAAAGCAGGCGGTAAAACACAACCCACAGATGGTGGGCAACAGCGGCAACCCTAAGTGCTGTGACCCCGCAGATGGCTGCTATGGCAGGCAAGATGCTTGAGGTACTGGCTGCAATTGTAGAGAGGATGAACTGGTTTATGATAATAGATTATGCAAGTTCATGGGCTGATCAAGTTCCTACTCTAATGGGAGGAGTGCTCAAAGGAAGAGGAGCAGTGAATTTAAGGATTGTTTTACCTGCATTGCTTGCAGGGTTCAGCTTTTTGCAGAGACACAAACAGCAGAATTACGAGCTCTCTAAAACGCATTGCCAACAACTGAGCAGATGGGCCCAGTGTGGGTTCTGCTGGGATGACTCCTATGGAGGATGGCAAGCAATTAGGATGCAGTCAGGTTTCGTAATGATTTTACAATCCGAGACGGGAAAGCGGGCATGTAAAAGCTGGCACGGAGAGCAGGCCAAGTAGTCTTGCCTTGGAAAGCCCCTATTTGGATTACTCATGCATAGAAGAGCACCTTAGAAACAAAATACAGAAGCTAAATGGAATAATTTTGGTTTAGCACAGACCTCTGCTGATACCCAGATCCCTCAAAAAGCCTTTTCATCTAAGGTGGGCATTTACAGCTCAAGATGTTGTATTTGAAGACTGACAATACAGAGGATCAAGTGGTTTAGCTACAATGTTGGAATTATAAATTCACCGGTATCTTTCTGTATAAGTGATCCCCAATCTTTGTGTGGGTGTGAATATCCTGAATGGTTTCACATTAATGACCTGTGTGCTAAATGGAGTGTAAAATTTAGCAAACATGCCATAAAACCCACCAACTGCACTGGAATGTAAGATGATCTACAGGGTGGTCAATCTTTAGTCTGGGTACTGTAAAATGAAAATTTTGGAACTACTTGGATGTTACCTATCTAAACTTCATAAAAGAGGGGTCCCCACAGCTGGCCATTCCCTGGGTGCATTTTCCTTATTTGTCATATTACAGGAAGGATAGCAATGTTGATGTGAACCACGTGATAATCACAACCTTTTAATAGATTCAGTGAAGTTCAGGTAATAAAAAGATCAATTACAATTTTAGATGGAGGTCTAATTCTGTGGGGAGAAACCCAGCTATTCAAAATCACCACAGAAAGTTGGAAAGTCTTCCACGTCTGGAGGAAAGAAAGGAGGAGACTATGGCCTAAGTTCTGTATGGAATTTAGGGATAGTGAATGAATAGCACAGACCTGCAACCTGTTTGGAATAAATTCTCACTGATGATCAATGCTCTGGTTAAAGCTTCCACACAGCAATATAAAATGGAACAAGTTTTACTACAGACTGAGGTGGATTATTGCTGCTTGTCAAAGGCTTTGTCCTCACAAATGTCAAATGTTATACAAACGGGAAGATTCTGTCTGGAATATTACCTCTGTCATGTAGTGTGCTAATATACAGAATTTATTGTTTCTGAGAAACAAATACAAATCAATTAAGTATGAAAATGTCCTCTGTGATAACCTGTACATTGGCAGATTACGTACCAGTAAGAATAGCTCTACAACATTGTGATTCGGAAGACCGTGCCATTTGCACAGTGTTCTGTAGCAACCATTTTAAAATTTTGTTTTATAAAATGATGGTCTCAAGAAAGGTTGGAAATATCAGCTGGTGGAAGCCAGAAGTTCCTGCTGCAGGCATATATTAGTAAGCAAAACATTGTCTGAGTGTGTCACATGTAAGCATAAACCAGTTTGACAGAGAAGATAATTTTTTATTATGGAGCAAAATGGTTATTTTCAGAAATGTATGATCACAGTGTTTCTATTCTAGAAAAACGTCTGCAGCTATCCATGGCTCTAAAGAATTACTCTGATGCAAAGGTACCTTGTCATCACGGAAAAAATAATGTATCTTGTGTACTATATCTTGTGATGTTTTAATAATAAGGCCACATTAGGTTGAAAACCACGCTTTGTCAGAAATGATTTGGTGTTCTGCATAGCCAGGCTGTATATTTTGTTCCTCTCAGGTAGCATGGCATCTGAAAAGCTGGAGTCACCATATGTCCTGACATGTCCTGGCATGGCAGCACCAAGGGTACAGGACAGAGATGGGGAAAGAAATCCTCAAGTGCAAGGAAGGATTTCCTCCAGAAGTATTAAATTTGTTCCGTGAGTCTGAATACACACCAGGTAACTTAGAAATCATTTTTATCCTGAGACAGCAATGCCAGCACCTCAAATGTAGGGGTCTGTGGATGTCTTCCATCTGCATACCACTGCAGTAAAGCAATTTTGATGATGTGCAAGTCATAATCCCCCAATTAATCAATATTGGTAGAAAGTGATTACCAAAAGTATAACTCTGCATCTGTCCATCTATCTGTCTGCTAATGGACCATTATTTTTGGAGTGTAAATGATTCAACAGCTGTGGAACAAAGGTGAATGCTTGATTAGTTTTGCTAATAAAACAGTAGTTATCAGGAAGTCACATTTTTTTGAACCCTTTCCCTCCGATTTTGTCAAAGGCCCCTGAAGTATAAGCAGAGGATAATACCAGGGGTATAAACTGAAATCACAGATGATCAATTACAGATAAATGCAACTTCAATAGGTGGGTAGAAAGGATTTTGCAGCAGAATTTGAAAAGTGGAGTCTTGTGTAACAGACTTAGTGCAGCTGCCCATTGTTGATTACATTGCAGAGATGTCTGTAAGGAGACTATAAAGCAGCAATGAACCCAAACTACTCACTACTTGCACTTGTTCAGAACGGGGTGTACAGAATGGATCCCTCTGGTGTTTGTATTCTTACACCTGTAAGTATTTTCTATTATTGTTAAAAGGAAGTGTACCTCTGTTTTTTGTACTTTGTCTGATACCAGGCTCTTGAGGCTTTTTTGAAATCATATGCACTGTTCTGTCTTTAATGACAGCGTAGAAAATCCATTTGACCTGATATCCCCTCACATGCCTTATCCTCTCTATACATCTCCTGCTGCCTCACAAAGAATTTGTAGATTAGCTCAACCAAATGCTTTGCCATAGGTGTAGGTTAAAATGTTTGCAGGACTAAGGCTATTTATCGTTAGCTAAGTTAGTCACATATGCCCTGCAGCAGCTGCAAAGCGAACTCTGCCTGCTCTGGATGGGATGCCAGGAAGTGCTGTCCTTGAAACTTGGCTATTTGTAGTACATCACGAAGGGATAATGGTGTGGTAGCACCACAGTTACCCCCGCCATCAATCTCCATCTGCCAGCCAAGTTCCTAATCAAGAATTTTTCAGCCTCAGATCAGGACCTCCCTGCAATTCTGTGGGTGACTGTTGTCACATAAAATCTAGTGGCCTGGTAGGAATTGCCTGGTAAAAGAAAGTGCTAGTGATGTCCATTGCTTTCTACTTTAACTGGTAAAAGACAGAGACTGAGTGAGAAGTTTTTGAGTCTTCTTTTCCCGTAGAACTGTTTCTGGAATGGAGCTGAGGAACTGAAAAAGCTGTGGCGTGATCAGTGAGAGCGGGTCTCGATATGCGCAAATGCATGAGCTCTGCAGACTCGCGCTTACCGCGTGTGCAGACGGAAGTTCCGAAACAGAAACGGAGCTCGTGCGCTGCCCTTGAGGTGGGAATGGCAGGGGAAGATGTCCGTTACGAATGTAGCTGTGCTCTTGAATCCTGATGTCCAGGCTTTTCCTTCAGAGAAACCGTGTCTTGTTAAATGCACGCTGCACGGATTCCAGGCTATGTTGTCCAGGATGAGGAGTTCTACATGTTTTTACAGTTTGGTGTTGGCTCTAACATCTAACATCTATCAATACAGATTGTCTTTTCTTCTCATTAAACTCTGTCCTCTGCTGCCTTTTGTTTCTTTTTGGGAAGTCTTCCAGCGTCGAAAAGCCAGCCTGATGGAGTAGAACTGCTTTGGAACAAGCCCCAAAGGAAGACTCTGCTTTGGTTTGTGAGCTCTGGTGCATCACACCGGGTTCAGGTTCTTGATGCTGTGCTGTACTGATTTCTGTTTTGCTTGTTGGAAGCTTTCAGGTGCTTCTGAAGTCCCAGCATGTTAACCCACTGCTGAACTGGCCACACAAGCTTTAATCTGCTCTGCTGCTTTAGCCTTGTACTTGATGATGGAAGAGCCAAAGAAACAGCTGAACCTGGTAGAAAAACCCATCGATGGCAAATAACTTAGCTAAGAGGTTTTGTAACCAGAGTGTTTCTCAGAAGCAATAAGATTAAGTGGCTCAGCTGGTGTGCTCGGTGCCTGGTGGAAAGAAGCTTATTTAAATTAAGAGGACCAGAGAATCTGTGCCTCAGTCTGGAAAGAAGATGGGCTCCACAGAAGACCTTGACTACCCTCAAATCATCTTGCAATACAACAGTGGATTTTTAGTCTCAAAGGTAAGAAATACATAACTCAGTCTTGGATAGATGTCTAAGACTGGAATGCTCAAGGGCCTTGATTAATGTCTCTGAGAAGAGAATAGTTCATAATAAAGCATCCTAATGCTGCACTGGCTTTAAACATGGACTAGGCATGGCAGAAGTCTAAAAGGGAAAAAAAAAAAAAAAAAGGCAGACCTGACCCTCTGGATGGACCTAACATTTGTTGAGACCCCGCTGACCTTCAGAGGCTTGGATGAGTAGGCCTTGTCTCTGCATGAAGTTTTAAAAACACAGGGGTTTATAGCTGAGGGCTTGCCATCTGACTGCCTCAAATGCGGAAGGTTTCTTCAGCAGTCGGATTTCTTCCCACTTCCCATTTTTGGAGTTTGAAAAACAGAGGGCTGACTTCAATTGCCTTTTCTCCCCCTGTCATGCCATGCAAAGAACAAGATTTTTCAAATATCTTCTTCCCTCCCTAAATTTACTATGCAGCAGACTGAGTTTGGTAACATTTGTATATTATGTCCTTTCAGATGTAAGGGACTGTGAATACAGAGTGTGTTTTAATGACTGTCTTCCAGACAGCATATCATTAAGGTAGACAAGCAGCAGTTTCAATTTCCTTAATGTTTGCTGATGCTGTTTTCCTGTGTGTATGTGCATTTGCATAAAACTCCTCTATTCAATTTCAGTTTTAATTTTCCTCATTGACAGTCTACAGTGGTTTCAAAATTCACATTCATGTCATGTTTTTGAGAAGTAATCTCAACTATGTTCTCACTGAAGGTAAAAGAGTCTTCCCTCTCATGGCTGTTACCAAATCATTTGCCGATGATATTACATTAGGTGTTGATGATATTAAATTAGGAAGAATCATTGATTCCCTTGAGGGTGGAGAGGCCTTACAGGGAGATTTTGATAGTTTAGAGCACTGGGCAATCACCAATTAAATTTAACAAGGACAAATGCCAGATTCTACACCTGGGATGGTGTAATCCTGGATGTACTTAGTAGACTGGGGTATAAGAGGCTTGAGTGCTGCCCTGCAGAAAGGGATCTGGGGGTTTTGGTTGATGCTAAGCTCAATATGAGTCAACAATTGGCCCTGTGACCAAAATGGACAACTGTATCATGGGCTGTATTAAGCACAGTACAGCTAACTCGTTGAAAGAAGTGATTGCCCCACTATCCTCAGCATCGGTGCATCCTCACCTTGAGTACTGTGTGCAGTTTTGGGCTCCACAATATAAGAAGGATATAAAAATTAATGTGTTCTAACTAAACAAATGCTGAAATGCTGAAAAGAAATGCTGAATTTCATGGCTGGCCAGAACTCAGTATGGAGTATATGTGGCAGAGATGTTCTTGCTGCATTTGACCTTTCCTCTTTCAGGCAGATCTGTGACCTGGGAGGTGAGCGTCAGTAGATCTTCTTTGACACGCTTCTGAACTGTCGTCTTTTGCAAGCGCTGAAAAGCAAAATAACTCCTGTGTTATGTGATGGGTACAGCTATGGAAAGCAGCACGTATCTCAGAATCTTGTCAGCAATAAAGGGAGTGCTTTACTCTCTTAATTGGCTTAAAAAGAGAAACATGAGAGTGGCGAGAGCATTAGGAAGCTCAATGTTTTTCTCTACAGAGTCTCATTTGTGTGAGTAGTGGCTTGTCCCCTTGCATATGTGTCAGGTCTGGCATTTTTTCGTGCCTTGCTTGGTGCATTCTTCTGGTGCCAGACTCTCCCTCCTGCCCTTCAGTCGGTGCCATTACGCTGAGATGCTGCCTGCAGCCTCTTACAGCGCTGTCCCAGTACTGCCGAGCGCTGCCAGGATTCATGGGATGGGTCAGGCTCCCTCGCGGGCTCCATCACTGTTTCCCCGGCACCTGGTTTAGTGGCCTTGCTTTTCATTTCCCATCTTTCTGACTGTGGAAAGAGGAAGCCAGGGAAGGCTGGCCTGCAGTGGCACACCAGAAGTGCCAAAGTGTTTTGCTCCCAGTGTTTTGCTCCCAAGGGCCGCTAAGACTGTCACCGTTGGGCTGGAGGTGACATAGTTGACTTACCTCTCATTAACCTTTGTCTCTCTGCTCTCATAACTCTGTGTCTGCACATCTGGCTGTGAGGGATCCCTGTGCACATCTGCTGAGGTTCAGCCTTCTCCAAGGGAAGAGATCCTGCAGTGGCTTCATGCTGCCATCTCTTTGAACTTATGTTTTTCAAGAAAATAAAAATCTAACAGAGTGGTTACCTAATTTCTCTATCAATATTTGTACCTTCTGTATGAGACAATTACATGAGTTCTTTAAAAGGCATTTTTTTCAGAAGGATTAGCACTTAAATGTTTTGTGTTTTTTTTTTTTTTTTTTTTTTTTTTTTAAAAATAACTACTCGCAGAAGGAAACATCAGATATGTGCCATAACTCTGTGCTGTTAGACAAGTGTATTCATCATAGTAAAATTTCCATTAAGCATCACATTGAACCCTTGAGCTTTGAAAACACTGCCTACAGAACTGGGGTCTCAGAAAAATCAGTAAGCTCCTGAAGATTTCAGCTGGGAGAAATGGGAATTTCCATGTCAGCTGTAGCATCCCCTTCAGCCCTGGTACATCACCACCTACGTAGCCAAGCAGAGACACGCTCCAACGCTTTTGCACTTTCATTGCCTTCTGTGATGCTGGAATATGACTTAGCTTAGAGGCTACTCCTTCCTGAAACTAAAGGTTAGGATCCTGTCTCACCTGAAGAATATCTTGTCTTCTCCGAGCTCAGCATGTGTTTTATTTCTCTTTATTCAACCAGGCGGTGCAGTGCTGGTGGTCAAATCTCTTCTGAATGAAGATAAAAGTGGGTCTTTAGAAACCCAACTGTATTCAATGAACATGTTGGTCCAGACAGAAGGAAAAGAGCGAAGAACAGCCGAGTACAGCAAGCTCCTCGAGGCATCTGGCTTTGGAGAAGTTAAAGTCAAGAGGACTGGAAAACTCTATGATGCTGGTTTAGGAAGGAAATTACTCTCTCTTCTTTCTTCTGCCCTGTTGTGTACATAAGTGAGGAAATGAGATAAGCCATCAACTTAGCTTTTAGTTATAGGCAGTCAAATCTTTTGTAAGCTGATGCATTGTCAAGAGAATCACTGACTGTTGAGCACATACAGATTGTATGTCTGAGTATGGGAAAAATAAATTAACACCTGCTCCACAAGAAATTACCCATGAAAGAAATATGCCAAGGAGAGTTTATGCTTACTGATCTGTTCACAGTTTCTGCTTCATGTTTCTTCCCCATTCTTTCCAAGTTTAACATGGTACCTCACAAAGACAAATTTTAATTTGTACTCTGTTTGCTTCCTGAAAAATAAAACTGCTCACTGTAGTGGGCTCCCTTTTTCTCATGTTCCTTTGGGACTGATGTAACACAGAATAAATTCTAAGTCCTTGTGATGGGTCACTTTTGAACTTTTAATTCTGTCCTAAAGGGTAGGAATGAAGGGGCAGGCAATGGTAGTTGATGTGGGAAATGAAAAAAACAACAACCAAACAAATGGAATATTTCTAATTCCTTTTCTACAGTCTGTACATACATTGGTGCAGGGTATAGAGCAGCATTTACAAAAGGCCTGGACGCTTACAGCATCAGCAGTATGATTTGTTATTAGAGGAATAAACATACTCCTCCCATATCCTCAGGATTTAAGCACTGGATTTCTGGATGTGAATAGCCACCAGACTTCAGGTGGAAACTTGCTCCTGAAGAGAGTTTTTCTCAAACCAGGAATTGATCAGAGCCTTTTGCTGTGGATCATCTCATCTGTGGAATGTGTGCTTCATGGAAAGCATGTCATGGATATGGAAATGGATTTGGAGGAACGCAAGTCCAGATTGACTTTCGTTGTGATAATTTTGGGGATAACAGCTCTGGTGGGAAGTGATCAATTCAAGGGCAAGGCAGTGTCCAGGGACAGGTGTATTGAGAAGCCAAGACATCAGGAAGGTCCAGGGGAAGTTCTTATGAAAACTGATGCTGTATTTCTTTTGGAATAAAGATTAATTTGTGAAAAAGAGAACTTCACAGCCTAGCCTGGTGACCATACGGAGGGCAGTGATGCTTCTGCACTGGTAACATTTTTGAGAACGCAGGGAATAGCAGCTGTGAGGTAGAGGGAAGTAGTGGAGGATCTAATTATCCATCGGGGATCTCTCTGTCCTTTGTCACCTGTTATTTCTTTATTTCAGTAGGTGAAATAGAGCTCGCAATAGCCCAGATGCCTGGCGCAGGAGGAGGTGGTGGAAGTGAGTACCTGTGCATGTGGCTTCAATGCTAGTTGAGGCTGCAGCAACTGTGTAGTTTCTTAGCAGCGTATAAGAAGTGTACAGCTAGTGGAAGAAGTAGGGATTTTGTCCTTGTCATGGCCTGGTCTCTAAGTCCCAGAAGAAGAAACTACCTTAATTTTGACATGCCACACTTCTGAGTGCGCGACACTGTAATGTTAACATTCATCAGGCTTTCCTTTAGTTAGTTGAGTTGGGTGTTTTGACGTGTTGTCTCATTTCAAGCTGGAGCTTCATTCAAAGAAAGCTGTCCTCTGCCAGTCCCTCAGTCTAATGTTTTAGTACAGCTGTGAACCTTTGTGACTGCACGGGGAAAGCTGGAAGGATTAGGGCTCCAGAAGACAAATAGATCCATCTCTTCTGAACCTCTGCAAAGTGCAAATACAGTTAAATGGTACTATCCAGATACAGGCTATATAGACTACCCGCATCTCTCAGAACTGTTGGCCAGTTTTCAGCTCAGGGGCTTTGGATGGAGTAGGACTCAGTGCACAGCTGCAGATGCTCTTATTTCAGCCATCACTTAAGTTTGGTTGAATAGGGCACTATCTCATACTGTATTTAGAATGTTATGCCTATATGCAGCTGCAAAAAAGGTATGGAGACCAGAAGCTGGCTCTTGCAACATTTCTACAGTGCAGATTTTGGGATGGTCGAGGAGAGATATGAGTCCTGTGGAAGGCAGTATGATAACAGCAGCCCGTTGCTTTTGTGTGACTGTATTAGACGGGTATTAGAATGGCTGTCTCTGCCTAACTGCATATATTCATCTATATCTATCTATAACAGATATTGCCTCATCAGTTTTAAATTGATACATTTTCTTATTGTGAAGGAAAGTCCTTCCTTTATTTTTTTTCCAGGATCTAGATGAGAAATATGACACTTGGTAGTTCTGGATACAATGTAATGTATATATTTAAAACACAGTATGAAGTAACATACGCTTGATTGTGGTGGGTGCAGGGGCAGAGTGAGAAACAGAGAAGGCCCTGATGCTGTGCAAGCACTGCTCAGCAATAGCTAAAACATCCCCGTGTTATCAACACTGTTTTAGTCACAAATCTAAAACACACCACCATACAGGCTGCTGTGAAGAAAGTTAACTCTATCCCAACCAGACCCCGTACAATGGTAAAGAGGAGATGTAAGTTAGATGTGTGTTTTAACTACAAAATGATCTATTTTGAATAATGATGTCTGACATACTAAACACATGACTAGAGCCAAAGGGAAAAAAAGAAAAAAAATACTCTGAATTGCTTTGAACCTTGCGTAGAGAAGACAAGGTACATTCCTGCCCTTGCAGGAATACTGAATATCTTATTATACATCTAATGTTTTTCTCATGCTTAAAGCATCATACTGTTCACCACCTGAGTACCTAACAAAACCATAACTACATATATAATTTCCCTTGAAATTCTGCTGTTATGCTTCTGTATGTTTAAAATCTAAGAGTGCTAAATAGGGTGCAAACACATTGTCATTAAATCAATTGGTGTTTGAAGCAATGACTCAGCGTTAGCCAGGTGAAGCAAAGGAAGGGTTAAGACTAGTTTATATTTGAGACATATATATTCTATATATTATACATGCATGTAAACATGAGAAAAAATTTAAATACAAATTATTACAGGAAAAGTTTTCTATTGATACTTTCTATTCTTGTCCATTTGTGTCTGGTTTATCCTATTAATTGGAGTTATTTTCTGCTCTGGTGTAGCCACCATCTCAATTGCCACTAGATGTTGCTGTTGCTGCGCTTGTCTACTGAGATCCATCAGCCACGGTTAAGGAAAAAACAGAAAGCTCTACACGGTCATTTGCGGTCACAGCTAAATTCCATGTAAATTACACAGTTTAGACATTGGGGGTCAAGATAAAGGTGGTTAAAAAAAAATCTCTGCGTTCAGCTCTCAGTAAATGCAAACTCGTTTTTGTCACGCAGCTCTCAGTCCGGAGCCACGCGCAGAAGGAGGAGCAAACCCTTCACCTTCACCTGCAGCGAGGGCCACCACGTGAACCTGTCCTTCCTTACCTAGGTCTTCAGGGCGAAGCAGAGTGCAGGGCCCTTCTGCACAGGAGGTCATGCCTGCCCAGCAGAGCTCAGCTGTAAAATCCCTTTTACGGTGCCACAGGAAAACTGACATTGCGGCGCGTGGGCCTTATCACTCAGAGAATAAAGGCATCCTTGCAAATGCAGAGCCAGGGTACCTCACCAGCTTGCTGCCCCTCTGCCAGCGCTGCCGGGTGGGGAACAGGCCCCAGCATGGGGACCTGGGGTCCCGTGCTGGCCATGGAGAGACCACGACCACTCACAGCTCTCCCTGGCCCTGGCCCCAGCGTGGGTCACCACTTGCCCCACTGTGGGTCACTGCCTGGCCCTGGCAGTGGCGACCCATGGAGGCCCTGATGGTGCCCCATGGCAGCCATCAGCATGACCTGCTGGCCGGTGGCCCTTGCGGCCCTCGTGTTCCCCACCATGCAGGTCCACGCAGGACCTGCCTTTGCCACCTCCCTGTAGGGTCTGGGCTCTGTCAGCCTCCCTGAGGGACTGCCTCGCCAAGCCCTGCTGCCCCATCGCCTCCATGGGGTCTGGCCGCCCTGTGACCGCAGCCACCACTCTGGCTGTTTCTCAGGCTCCTCCAGCCAGGCCCCTGTCATCTGCCACAAATCCACGGTACTTTTCCCTAGACAGGTTACTGATGCCCAGGGTGCTTCAGCAAAGGCATCACAGGAGCGTGCAATGGAGGCTATGACCGCTGCCCACCGTTTGTGGCGGTAAGCAGCAAAGGCAGTTAATGCCATCTGCTTGGATTCATCACAAAGTCCAGGGTGAAGCCAAGAGTAGGACCGACCCCCACCAAGATCGTGCCGACACACTAGTCACTAGGAGGGCTGCACTACTACATGACATTGCCATGGTCTAGCTGTGTTACTCAACCAGCTTTTCCCTGGATCCGGTCATACCAGAGTTCCCCTACTCTAACATCAATGCATTTAGTGTAGACAGTGGCCCATGTGATAGAACTGGAATCTTTTTTAAGTATTTCTTCAACTTTCTGTACCCCCACTTACCCGTGATGAGCAGGCAGTGCACACCATTTGCTCATGTCTTCAGATTCATGTACTGCACACATACACGTTTTGTGTATTAGACTTTGTCTCCTGCAGTAGTTATTTTTTTTCCTGCATTCAATAGCAGCATGTGAACAGACACAAACCAGAACTTTTAGACTTTTGGATAATTTCTGAAGTCTTTTGGAGGCAAAAACATCATTGAGGTGGAGACTGTGAAGGAACAGTGTTTTTCCCCGACTCAAATTGATCTCAATTGTGGTGGTTTGACCTTGACCAGTAGCTAAGCACCACCCAGCTGCTTGCTTACTTGCCCCCACAGTGGGACAGGGGAGGGAATATGAAGAGCAAAAGTGAGAAAACTCATGAGCTGAGATAAAGACAGCTTAATAAGCTAAAGAAAGAGGAAGAAAAAAACCAAACAAGTGATGCAAAGGCAGTCACTCACCCCCTCCCACATGTAGATTGATTCTCAGAGAGTCTCCAAGCAGCGACAAGCTTCCCTAAACCACCCACCCCTCAGTTTTCATTGCTGAGCATGATATTATGTGTGATGCAATATCCCTTTGGTCAATCTGGGTCAGCTGTCCAGCCCACTCACTGGGGAAGCGAAGTGGGAAACAGAGAAACCCTTGAGGCTGTGCAAAGAGTGCTCATAAACAGCTAAAACACTGGTGTATTCTCAACACTGTTTTAGTCACAAAACCAAAATATAACACCATACGAGCTGCTCTGAAGAGAATTAACCCCATCCCAGACAGATCCAGTACCTTACTGTAAAAGAAAATTCCTATGGGATTCAAGGTCACGATTTAATATTGCAAACAAAAATAAACTTCTGAAAGATCAGTGTTTTGCATCTGAGAAGGAAATGTCTTCTCTACTTTCTTTCATTGCTGATCCATCATCGTGGGTGGTAGATGAATGCACTTATAGGAAATCACGGTATTATTCTGAGTATATGGTGTCCATGTTCAAGTTCAGATTTCTGGAGTGATGTGAATGTCTAAGAATACCTTTTTTAATTTCAAAACGTTTTTTAATCCCCACATTCAAGGGAAAAGACCTGAAAACACAGTCTAGGTGAATACTAATGAATAACAAATCTTTTATTCTTCTAAAGCAAGATTTTTGATGAATCTAATTAATGACTTTCAAAGTCGGGATTTGGAAACACTTTGTGCCTGCCTTCTCAGGATAGATATTTATATTTATGTAAGTGCACTTTTAAGCTAGTCTCATTGTCTTAAAGCCTTGACTCAGGCACCTAATTCCCTGAGCACGTGTATGCACAACACAGACTTTCTAGAACTGGCCCTACATACCTGGAGCTTGAACCTTGGAGGGTGACCTCACATAAGAAGACTACTGAAGGAGACACACAAGATCTACCAAAGATGGCAGCATAAGTACCGGGGAGAAGGCCAATGTCAGATATATGAGAAGTCACTGTCATGGGGCAACTGAAATTTGGAGCCGAGCCTGGGCATGCTGCAGTTTGCTTTCCCAGGTCCTTCATGCAAGTAATACATTCTGTCTGTAGAGAAATGGCAGAGTGAAAACGAGACGATAGGGAGCGGAAGTGTAGGTTTGAAAGAGGCCAGTCTACATGGATCATTTAGGGTTTGGCTTATGGTTAGTGTCTGGGTTGAGAGAAAGCAAGCCTAGAGCTCCAGGTGGGGTACGGCTGGAAATGAGCTGTCAATGGGAATGATGGGCTGCAAGAGGTCTTTGGTCTAGATAATGGCTTGATGACTTTGTCGAAGGCTCGGGCCAAACGTAATTTTTTGTCTTCCAGCTGATGTGTAGATTGCAATGTTGGAGTTGCTTCTGGATATGCTGACAAAGCCTTATATTTCTCCTTTCTTTCCACCAGGGCAGATGGTGGAAATGTCTTACTACTCTTTCCTAATGTACCTTCCAGGCTTGATCTGAAAGATTGTTTTATGGTGTAAGCAGACATTTTGGATGTGACACCTTTCTCCTGAATGGCTAGTCTTAGAATCATGGAATCATAGAATGGTTTGGGTTGGAAGGGACCTTAAAGATCATCTAGTTCCACCCCGCCTGCCAGAGGCAGGGACACCCCCCGCTAGATCAGGTTGCCCATAGCCTTAACCAACCTGGGATCAACAGGGAGGCATCGACAACTTCTCTGGGTCTTGTTTATGAACTTTTTGACAGAGGTTTCAGATCATCTTTATTTATCATCTTTTGCATCATTCTGCATTAAAATTATAAAATTTTGCCTTTCATTTTGGTCCAGAAACTGTTACTTACAATGTTGTCAACCTTAAGTGCTCGAAGATTTACAAGGCATGCAAATAATCAGATTTATTCATAAGTGTATTGACATTTTTAACCTGCTTTCACATTTATGAGACTCTTGGACATGTTTATGAGCATGTCTGCACAGATACACAGGCTAGAAACCTGTCTGTCTTTTTAATGAAAGATACAATTTTACTTGTTTGTGATTCTCTGGCAATTGGGAATAACCTCCTACCAAGTCAAAAAGAAAAAAAAAAAAAAATAAGGATAATGAAAGCAGAGAAGCAGTGATACATTTAGCCTTGTTTGAGGTGGACTTATCTCATCTGAACCTATGAAAGTGTCCCTTAGGTCCCTTAGGTTCCAGGCACTTCAGGGTACCATTTTTCCAAGATATTTTGTGTGTCCTATTTTCCTACAGGGACTAGAAAGCAAAGTGAGGGTGACTGGCTGAGACAGAGACATCAGATGACCTTATCTGTAGTGCCTTTAATCCAAGAACAGATGCCTCTCTGAAATGAATGTTCAGTTCAGCGAGTTGTTGAGCTCGGCAATAGGCATCAAAGCCTGCGTAAGAAGTCTTTGCAAAGGCTATTAGCTTTGCAGGGCTAATCTCACTGGGTTCTCGTTATAATCAGAGAAGACTGAATGAATCAGGTACAGAAGGAGTCTGCACTTATAGCTGTCTACGGGGGCCTCCCTCTCTCTTGATTGTAGGAGGAGCGCAGGGAGAATGTAGCCTCAGTGGGGAAAAGTTTGCCATTTGTCACATTGTGTGATAGGTGCAAAATCAAATCACAAGGCTGTAACGGTCCTTCTCATCCTTAAAAGCAACAGGGCACAGATCGTGAGCCACTTATGCCTGAGTCGGATCTTGCCCTGCAGATATCGACAGGATATTGCAGGAGTTGGGGCAAGTGGTTTTGGAGAGTTCCCTGGTAAGCTGCCGTCACTGTGCAGTGCTCCCGACCTGCGAGTTCTGTGGCATGAAGGTGACTTTGCCAGGAGCCGCAGGCTGTGAGTAATGTGTTCTGAACGCCTGCTCGCTTTCCAGACAAAGCGAGGTGTTACATCCTGCAGCAGCCGGGCACGAACACAAATAATGAAATGAGACTGACCAAACACCCAGCAGGGATGTGGGGGGCTGACTCAGGTCTTTGTCGATTTCCCCACCACCACCTTAAAAATAAAACAGTTCAAAGAAATGATTTGGCTTATTTGGCTGCACCAGCGATAGTGGTTTCATGCTAAAAAGTAGCCTGAAGGGAGTGGTGGTATCTGTGAATTAATTACCCTTTTAAGTGAATGAATTAAGTGGCTAAATGTGAGCCGTCTACAGTTTTTACCAATGAAATGTTAATTTACCCTTGAATGAGGAGCACTGCAAAATCAGCCTATGTTATATGTCAGGGGAAAAAAAAAATCTTGTACACGTGTGCCTGCAAGCTCCCCCAAACACCTCCTGCCCACAGGGACACACAACATCAGGCCCATCTCAGTAACTTCTGCACTTGTAATTTCTGTCCTCTTACAGCCTTTCCAACTCTGCCGCCGCCTGTTGTGATCCTTGCTGTGTAACGCCCGCTGCAAGCTGTCAGATATTCAGGGTACGGAGCTGTCACTTCACGTGTTCGTAAAGCACCCTGCGCGCCCATGGATTGCTGTGACTCAAGAGAAAGTGTTTGGTGTCAGGACGTGGCTGGCTGGCGTGGGCCGGGCACGGGCGGTGTGCCCCAGGTCCTGTGAGTCCCTGCCGAGGCACAACGGCCTGGCTCCGCCTTGCAGCAGTAACTCCTCAAATGTGCCGGGCAGGTGTCAGTGAAAAGGGCACAGTTTAAGTCCTGGAGATCTTTACACTGTAAATGAGAAGGCTTGCAAAAAAAAAAAAAAAAAAAAAAAAAAAAAAAGAAAAAGAAAAAGCCTTAAAAAAAAAAAAAAAAAAAAAAAAAAAGAAACAAGGTGCCTTAGAGTTCTAGGATGAACCTGGAGGTAGGCAAGGAAGTCAAGGCAGAAAAAGAGATAAAACCAGGGCATGCCCACGGACTGCCATCTGCTCCTGTTGCTGCTTTGTGCCCTGAGTCAGTAGATAGGCTAGTCACAGTCAATATGCTACAGCTGCATATATAAACTGATATTTTATCTTGATGAGTCAGAGAATTCCTGTCTCAGAGTCAGTGGTAATTCTGCCCTCGTCTTCAGTAAGCGCGAGAATGGGACGTGTTGATTTGTCTGATCTAACGCCCTAAATGCAGCACTTCTGTGAGTTAATTCATTACAGGAGGAAAAAGCCAATGACATGAATTTAGTACTGCTGTGTCTTTGCTGGAAAAGCTTTACAAAGTGAGCTCAGAGTCTTTTCTGTTCTTTTGGATGTTGAAGTCATTTTGCTGTTTAGGCATCAGGGTCTTTATTGGGAAGATAAATGTCAGCTTGGATAGAGTAGCTTAAATGGAAACTCTGCAACCTCCCTTTCAAAAAGATGTTTTTTTGTTTGTTTGTTTTGGGTTTTTTTCCCTATTTTTTTTTTCCTTGTGAGTTCCAGTATTGAGGATCTGAAAGAGCCTGAAACCAAGTTGTGCTTGCCAGGTCAGTGACAGGGTAATCCCTGACTGCTCTGAATCCAAGAGACGTAGAGGTGTCATCAGTCTCATCAGCGCCTCTTGCCCTTTTTCTTGATAAATAACAAGCACTGTGAAGAAGACCTGTTCCTCACGTGAGGAACACACACGTGCTCCGCAGAACAAACTTCCTTCTTTTGCTTATGAGGACATTGCTGTGTGAAGGGCAGCCACCCTTTGCAAGGTTTCTGCTAACCCTGGTGATAAATCTCAAGGCAAAATCTGCCTTTGCAGGGATCTTTCTGTGTAACAAGTGCTTTGCTGCATGCAGGCAAATTAAAACCCTGTTTGCTCCATGGTTTTCATGCTCCAACAGGGATTTCTGATGACACCTTTTTGTATTTAGGGTCTTTCAGCTGCATTTTCACCTGTCATTGGGTGTTTTAATGTATATATTCCAGCAATAGATATGCTGGCATCCTCCCAGCAACCTTTAACCATCCTTTAAGCAAATTGCAATCAGCATAACTCACTTTAGCAGAACTTTGATGGAGAAATGTGTCTGGGAGGCTCTTACATATGGTTGGATAATACAGTCTACCAGGTTCTCAGTAAAAGCATCTTTGTTAGTAACCAATTAACTCTGGACTTTAGTTTTCCACTTGGTGAATTTTCAGCTGTGTTGAACTTCCAGCTGTGACACTGAAGAGCAGTGCCAGCCTTTGAACAAAAATAGTAGGCTGGGTGTGGAAAGATCCTCTGCGAGACAAACTTGAGTGACTGTCTTGTATCAGTGAGTGTGACCCGTTTCCATAGGCAATGATGAAGGCTCGACACTCAGAGGGAAAAAATCTACGTGATTTTAACAGAGGCTTTGCTGCTCTTCTAAGCCTTCTGATGCAGGTGAAGATGTGTGTTGGTGTATTTGAGTGATGACTTGTGCTCATACATTCTGCATCATTTTGATTTTCCTGACTGGGTTCTTCCTAGAGCAGTGGAATGGAAGAAGCAAATTGGCTTTTGTAGGTTTTTTCACCTCCTGCTAATGTTGAAAAACGGTAAGACAGTGATTTGTGAGTTCTGGGTGATGGCTATACAGAGAAGGCATTACCCAAATGCGGACCTTGTGCTGGGGGTAGAAGTTTGCTCCAATGGATTCAGATGGCTCTTATGGACAGAGCTCCTCCCTCCGACGTCATCACTGATCCCATACCAAAAATCCCTTTGCACCTTCTCTGCCTTTGTATCTTTTAAAATCTTGAAGACTTTGCTCCTCCAGAGGAGGGTTAACTCTTCCTCTGTGTCTAGAAGGAACATCACAGTTGTTTTTTGTGAATATATAAGCAATGTGTCATGCAACAGAACTGCTCAGGGCAGCAGGGGACTGGAAGCAGTTACCACTGAGGTTCAAGATACATAGTAACTCTGAAAGCATGCTGCAGCTCATGAATCGATTTTCCTTAAATCTGTGGGGAATGTGACTGGAAAATACATCTATACACTATAAAAATCCAAGTTTAGGTACCATAAAGAAAATAAAATCTGTAAATTCTTACCCTTCAATTATTGATTTTATAGGAACTTCCCCTAAATTCCCAGTAATGAAATTTAACTGAAAATTAAGATTTTGCCAGTTTTTTTGAGGCAAAAAATAACCTATCAGATGGATATCAGCTATGGTTCAAACCTAAAAAATAAAAACCCATAGAACAAATGCCTCCACTTTCCACCAGAAGCATTGGTTGCAAGTCGATTGCTTTAATTCTTCCTATTTCTCAGTTCTTGTTTTGATATCCAGTTCATGATATCAAAATTATTTCCCATGCACTGTAGACTCTAAAACCTCAGAATGGGTTTTTATTTTCCTTCCCTTTATTTATTTTTTCTCAGGCCGGTTCAACTAGTAGCAAAACTCCCAAATATACTTCTATTCAAGGTATAATTTATGGAGGAAGTATGTAAGACAGTTTTTCATTCTCCTTGAAGCAAAATGGAAATTTTAAACTTCCATCAAAATCTTCTAACTTCTCAATGAGAAAAATCACTGTCCTACTAAAATTCAGAAGCCAAAAACTATGTAAAAAAGATAGTCCTGGTTTCAGCCGGGACAGAGCTAGTTT
>KL276569.1:16325-47928 GCA_000699545.1 Podiceps cristatus | reverse complement strand
CTGTACATCCCCCGTGAAACTTTTACTTGCTGAACATTATGTTAGTGACTATTGTTCTATATGGTGAATTCAGCTTGATCCACTATAAATCTCACAGCCTTTGACCCTCTCCTTTTTTGCTGTATCTCACATAGAGAGAGTATGCACGTCTTGGTTCCCAGTGGTTTTGTTCCAGTGGGTTTTTTTTAAAGCACTCTATGTTCATAGATGTTTCCTGTCTATATCATAGTGATACCCAGAGGCTGCAGCGGTCTGTTGTCCAAAACACTGAGGGACTGTGCTTTTACATACCCACCTGTGCACATCAGAGTCCCCTCCCCAGAACCCCGCTGCCCACAGCTGCATTTCTCAGGATAACCTACTGCAGTACAGCTTGAGGCAGAGTGAATCTGCAAATGGCATAGGATTTTCTTTTCCCCGGGCAGAGAAACTGAAGGCATAAATACTTACTAGCTGGAGCAATGTCCAAGCCCAAGAGTCTGGGATGATAATATGGGAATGATAAAAGCTTCTCACTGGCTTGAATGTACCCCTTGTATTCGGGGTGCATGGAACTTCTCACTAGTGTTTCCGCTCACTGTCAGTCTTAGGCACAGAACATGTTTCAAATTTTCCAGACTCAAATGTCTGATGTGGAAAAGAAGCAAAACACTTGGGCTTGTCCTTTCTTGTTAGCATTTCTTTGTAGTGTGTGATCCACATGGGCAGCTTCAGAAAGCAGGAGTCTGCTGAGCTGCAAGCGCTCGCTGTAGGCTGTCACACACATATTGGTAGTGCGATTTCCAGCATCTTTAAGTTGGACAGAAGACAGCAAGTACATCATCAGTTGGTATGGGAGAGAGACAAAGGGAGCTGGATGATAGTCCTGAGCAGTCAGCTCATACCCTTTCCACTGATGATCAGACCAAAGCCTCTGAATTGTGGAGAGAAGTGGCAGGTAGAGCTCTGTATATGGCGTCTTTCCTTGAGATTAGAGGGTAAGGGCAATCTTCCCCCTGTGCTTTATCGAAAAGCAGAGCTGCTTAAATGATTGTGGAATTTCCCACAGACAGCAGAGTGGAGAACGTTTCCTAAGAGCTATAAAAATGACTGATTTTTAGGATTGGGAAGGTTAGCCAGATAGAGAGATCTCAGTTTCCAGCTATGTTTTTAAGGGGCAGCTGAAGGCCACAGAAACTCTGCATGTGCCCATTCCCTTCTGTGTGCACTGGATTCCCAGAGGATTTGCAGTGTGGAAAGCAGAAGCTTGTTAAGCTTGCAAGATGTCAGAAGCGTTGACTGTGGAGGAAGGCAAAGGAAACTGCATTTTTCAAGGTGCTACAAGTGTACGTTTGTACCCAGCTCCCAGGCCCATTGCTCAGGGTGTTAACTACACAGTTTGCTGGCTGTTTGGGGCTATTTTGCCCCATAGCCTGTGTGGGCTATGATGATAAGAGTAAGAAGGTGGTTCACCTGGTGCATTATGGCAGATCTTGTGTTTCTTGTCAAGTACTGCAAAAAGGAAAGGAGGGATTTAAAAAAACAAAAACCCCACAAACAACCTACTGAGTATGCCATGTTTCTTAAACCGCTGGTTTCAATTTAAAGTGGTTTCAGCTTCTCTCTGTGCCCCTGCATACCAAGGATTCATAGCACTCCTGCTCCATGAAGGTTCACTGGAACTAATTTCTGATGTTCAGAAATGGCCCATGGTACACACACCATAGGACATGACGGTACATAGCAGGAGGGCAGAGTTTTCAAGATCCATTCTGTCGAGCCTATAGCAAAAACCTAACTAGCAAGGAACCACCCCGGCATTCAAATGCTGAGGTTGTGCATGCCCAATTAAGCTGTGAGCATGTAGGGAGAAAGCTTTGATTAAGCTCTGAACCCAGCCAAACGGTCATGCAGTGGCCTGATTGAATGTATTTTTTCCCTAGGAATGTAAACATAAGGAGGCCTCAAGAAGACACTAAAAAAAGAAAAATCTTAAATGTATTAAATTCTCATAGCCATTTAGAGCCCCTGCAGCTACCTCTCAGCACTTGCTTTTTGATTGGGAGTGTTGTGTTCCCCCATAGCAAGCAGAGAGAAGTCACATCATCTGGCCTGGGACTGGTCATACCGTGTAGCTGAGATTTTGATGCTGGGGTCAGAACTGAATGCATCAGTTTAAGGAGGCTTGTAAAAAAGCACAAAATCACCAAGACAATTCCAATAGCAAAAGCCTGCGGTGAGTCTCAGTGTGCTCATAGGCTTTCACAAGCAAAAGGCTAATGACTCAAGTAAATGTTTCTCTGGGTGGATGAGAGATAGAGAGAGAAATGTGCCCGTTCAGTATGCACAGAAGCAAAGCGTGTTCGTGCAAAGAGGCTGCTCCAGACAAGCAGCCGTGGGAATGCTGTCATTCTCGCAGCCGGCATTGTTACTGTGGAGTCCTTTGCGTTGCTGCAGAACATATATGAAGTGATGGGTGGGAAATACGACAGTGCCTTGGCACTTCTGGGACAGGCATAGAAACCTGCTGGCACTGGGGATGCCGTCTCTGGCCCAGCTCTGTTTCCTTTTGGATCTGTTTTACTCTCTGGAGGGGGTGGGGCTGGCCCACCACTCTGCTGGTGCTTTGTGATCCCTCTGTGCAAGTCAGGGGTCTGTTGTGCAGCCATAACATGTTTCCCTGCAGGTCTGCTGTAGAGGTGCCATGCTGCTGGGGCAGAAAAGTGTCGTTCCAGACCTCAGAGATATATTCCTGGTGTGGACTGGTCTTATTAGGGACTCTGCTGCTGTGTCCTTCATCATTCCCACCTCCAGTGCCAGAGGCAGGGGTGCAGTCTCCACCAGTTACCAGGCTTCCTGTGTAGTCAGTGGGGAGAGGGGGACACATCTCCAAGGATGGATTTGCCTCCTTTTAAGATGAGTGTCTAAGATAGAGGATGAAATAAATTGCTCTTTGAAAATCATCCTTGTTTTCTCTTGAAGTCTAGGAAGTCTTTCCTGTTTGTTTGGTCTAGAGCTCAGCTTTGAGATTGCTCCAGCTGAGTCCTCTGGTCCAGGAGCAGAGTCTGAATCCTCAAAGGCATCTCAGAACTTTTCTCCTTTCCCTCTGTTCATGCAAATGGATGCCTAATGTCACTGGCAGGTTACCCACAGGGAAAAGCTACTGTCAGCCCATCAACTTCTGAGAAAAGTAGGGGCTGGTTTTGATTTAAAGAGTTAAAGTGTAATTTTAACAGTGTGAACCTGAGGTAGTCCTGGTGGCCAGGCCACTTCTCTGCCATGTGATCTTCTGGCTGTGAGCTCAGGTGTCTCTATTCTGGACTGCCCCAGCACAGGAGGCCATATATGGCCATCACACCATGTCCTTTACCATAATATGTCTACTGCAATGCCTTCCTGCAGACAGCAGATTGGGGTTCCAAGGGCTTGTGTTCGGGAGCACTAGGAAGTATCCAGCTCTTGCAGTCATGCTCCTTAAAAATGTCTGTATCCTGCCTTGTCCCAGGCTTATCAGAGAAAAGGTTCTCATCCGGGAAGCCTGAGCTCAGGTGGTGCCACTCACCACCGTACACATCCCTCTTGGAGGGGTTCTAGGATGGCTGGGAAACAGCAGTGTCCTTTGTATTATCTGGACATTCCCATGAATGCCCTTTCCTACAGCCTGGATTCTGGTCTAGCCCCTTCATCTGGGTATGTTTAAGACCGATCTCATGTTACAAGGTACCGAAAGAACTGATCTTCAGTTGAGATCATAGAAGAGCTTCTGACAGAGAAAATAAGGATGACTATTTCAATTCACCTACCTAGTTCAAGTTTCACCTACCCGTGTCGTGTCCCGAAGAGGACAAGAACAGAGTGGTGGTGCCTCGCTGGTTCCCTCCCTCCAGCCATCTGTGCCTAGGGGCAGCCTCAGCAAGAATCAGTGTCTTTGTATTTGATGGATATTCCTTCCATTCGTTTTTCTCACTCTTCCCTGAGCCCTTTTTAGCACCCACAGTAGCACATTGTCTGCTGTGTGGAGAAGTAGCCAGTCATCTGATGGAACCTGTCAGGTGAGATCTCTTCCTTGAGTGACAGTAGCTAGCTACAGCTCATCATTTTCACTTATAAAGTTGGAATTGTTTTTCTTCTGTGTACCACTGCACTTGATGCTTCATTTAATTTCAACTGGTGTATTTTTGCCATTCAGCTGCTGTATTTTGTCATTTAGTGTGGTTATTAAAGTAGGATTTTTAACCTAAAATGTATGTGGTTCATCATTTATGCCTAACTATATTCTCCTGGAGACTGGCTTGTGGGTTAGCAACCTGCTCTAACCTTTTTAACCAGTCATTAAATTACTACATTAGAGGAAAAGTGCAGCAGTGACTGCATTAGAGAAAAGCAGAAGAAATTGTATATGGTTCAGCATTATCTATTTAATGTCATTGAATGCAAAATCTTGTAAGTACCATCCATTTTAAGTACTGTCAAAGTCTACTGGATAGTGCAAAGGAGCAGAATTCTGATAAAACATTATAACCCTAGATATGTTATTTGACCACTTTCTGTGAACACAGCCTAATTCAAGAATCAAGCACAGTGTATTAAAAAGAGCTAGGGTGCAGTGCAGAGAGAAGGCAGGCACAGGGGAGGAAGGGACGGTGGCTCATCGAGTGATTTTTCTACTGAGACTGGAGAGCGGGGGTACCTTGCGTTGAAACTCAGTGACTGCCTTGCATACAGGTGTCAGTGCCAAATGATGGGTTGCATTTTTACAAGAAATTGTGTACAAAATACAAACTCTAGAAATTGAGAGATGGACAATATCAATTCAGTGTTGTGGAATGGTATTTTCTAATACTTAGTTTCTGATGCTTTGTTCCATTTCTTACAAAGTGATGGTTTCTTCAGATATTTGACCCAATACCAGATGTTTGTTTTCCCTGTGCACCTCTACCTATTATAAATCCAAATTTACATACACATACATGTGTATATATATGCATGTTCAGTTTAGTTTCATCCTTCTTCCAAGAGGAACCAGAGATTGAATTCTCCTACTCATTCAATCCTCATTCCTTCTGAGCGGACTTTCACACAGGTGGTAATGAGCTTTTTAGTTTTAATCACGAGGTTGTCTGGTCCACTTGGAACTCAGTAGAAACTGTAAATGCATTTCATACAATACCCCAAAGAATCATCACATGAAAATGGTTTCGGAGTACTGCCAGTCCAGGCTGGATTTGAACTGAAGACCCAACCTACACATTATATTCCCACTGTCATCCATCATATGTCTGATACTGAAATCTGGTGCTTGCAGGGGTACTATTGGCAGACTAAATGTGCTTCCAAAGTTCTGTGTTTTATCCCTGGGTTTCAGCCGTTCAAAACACCAGCGTGTTCTCTGCTCTCTCTGAGCGCGGGTGGGGATGACTAGCCTAACAGCTAGTTAGAGAAGAGACTACATAAATTTTAGCTAAGCCATTCTGTTTTTTTCCTTTTCTTTCTTAACAGGATCCAACAGCTGCATCTATTTCAGACAGAGATTGTGATACAAGAGAGGGAGAGACTGTAGCCATGAACTATAAGCCGTCGCCTCTTCAAGTGAAATTAGGTGAGTCTTTGCTGATGGAGAGTGAAAAGGCTGAATGCAAGGTCTGAAATATGGTGAGGTGCTCGTGGGATCATATGCAGATCTTTATGCATGTGACTGAGCCGAGCTGGCATGCTCAAACAACTCACAAAACAGTTTTATCATTGTGATTTTGCTGCTGAGGGATCTGACCCACAGACATGTAAGGAACCTCTATCTTGGACTGTGGGAGAGGAAGGAAGTTACGCCTTGAAAGGAAGGCATAGGTTTTTAAACCTACTGATTTTTATCAAGCTAAGATCAAGGCTTGGCCAGATAAACAATGAAGATAATATAGAGGAACTGTAAAAAGAAGACAAGACAGAATAACTGCAAACAGGAGGGAAAGGACCAGAGACTTGGGCCACTACCAGAGCTGTGTACTGTGAGATGGAGCTTGTAAGTCTGTAAAGGTTCACAAACAAATACTTGTGCTATTTCTGAGCAGTATTTTTTAAGTTCTGGAAGCAGAATCATCCAATTAGCACAATACACTGCTCCCTCGCAAGACCAATCTTTACAATAGGACAGCAATCCACACATGGCTGTCCTGTCTCCGGAAATCTGAGCCTCTATTGTGCCACACAGCCTCAAGAACCTGATGAAAAACAAGTCAAAGGAACAGTGTCCTTTTTGCTCAGAGCATGGGTAAAAATATGGGAATCTAAGCCTGGAAGATTTCCCAGTGGGAGCAGGAAGCAGTCTCCCAGTTGTCCTTCACATCAGAACAGATGACATTGAGAAGATGCTGCTGGAGCTGATCGAGGGTGACTGTGCCATGTTGCAAAAGGCTCTGAAAGAAATGTGTGCCCATATGTTCAGTGGAATAGCTCTGGTCCCTACCCAGTGAGTGACAGGAAAGGTCAGCAGACAGCTAAGGTTTGAAGATTTGGGAAAGTTTGGCAATTGGTCTGTGATTATGAAGAGATGTTCTCAATAGATAGATTTTGCCCAGGACCTTCAGTACTACTGGAAACACTAGCGTTGGCCTCATTTAGAAGAGAAGCCTTAAAGAAACACCAGGAAAAGTCTGGGGATCACTTGTGAAGTCTCAAGGCTCTTCCTGAGTAAGTGGTAAATTGAATATTGAGACAAATCTGGTCATAGCAGTGCAGAAAGGAATGTCACAGAGTAGACCCACAGAAGACAGAGGAAAAGGAAGTAGTTGAATAGGCAAGATCTCACTGAAAGAGTGACTAGGAAGAAGACAGAAAATTGGATATGCAAACGCAGCAAGATTGTGCAGTGAAGTGGAAGACCTTGAGCCACTGATACAGGATATGAACAAGTGCATTGGAACACTGGATCTGTCCTGCAGTCACAGTCATGAGCGCTCTAAAAACAGTGGCTGCTTTTCAGGAAAAGGCAGGAACAGCAGTATGTGTTAATGACAGCACAACTCACAGTTTGGTAAAAGATTATCGCTGCCAGCATGCCATATGCCACCAGGATCCTTTTTCACTGCCAAGAGAGTTCTGTAATGTTATTAGAGAGATAATTACTACTGCAATAGTTGTTTTGGATAATTTAACATCAGGAATCAGGTTGGAGAGCTATTGATGCTATTATTGGAAAGTCTGAGATATTCTTGCATTTCTAGGCATTAAAAATACCCTCCAGAGATTCATTAACGTGACAGGAAATGGTGCTATTTTAGATTTGGCTTTGTTAAGTCATGATGACATCGTAGGAGATCTGATCATAGGAAATAGATTTGGATTCAGGGATAACAAGTTCAACTCATGCAAATTAAATGAAAAGGTAATTTGAGGTAGATCTACAACAAATCTCAGTTTTATAAACTAACTACTTAAGGGGAAGATTGGGAAACCTAGGAACTCAAACCACATCATTAGTGTTGAAGGAGAAAGTATCTGAAAAAAGGACATTGTGAATGAAGTTCTCCAACAGTCTGTTAATATGAGCCCATTAATGACTTTGACACAAAAAGCAGGAGTCAGCAAAGAAAATTTAGTCATAGCATATTTGGGAGACACCAGTACATCAAAGACTCAGAAACACCACAGGAAAAAATCATGAAAAGTGAAATAATAGAAATGAGAAAAATATGACAGTAGAAACTCAATCTGCTGTAAACTGGAATTTACCAAGTGGAGTTGACTTAGGAAGAAGTCTGTTACATTAGTTGATTGCAAGGTAACTAATTATTAAAATGGACTAATACATTAAAAAATGCCCTAGTCACACTTCTGCAGGTTTTATCAGCTTTTTTCCAAGGACTGGATATAGCAGAACGATTAGTCTTTCTGCCAGAACTTCTGCTTTTACACATAGGGAAAATTTCATTTCTTTTAGCCATTGCTGAATGCTACTATCCACCAGTAAAGAGGCAAAGGGAGGTGTTGGAGTAGTCTGAACAGTTTTTGCAGCAGGTAGAGGTGTACCATTGCCAGGGCCTCCTTTCCAGCTAGTGCTCCTGCCCAGTGAATACTCAGTGCTGACCATGATATGCTTATGAAGGTAATAGTGGCTGAAAACTACCTGCTTAAGAGGAATTGTCTTACAAGGCTAAGGAGAATCTCCCTGCCTTGCCTCCAGAGAGAAGTCTGCTCAAACACCTCTCTCTCTCTACCTGCACAAAAAGCATGACTTTTTAATTAGGTGAATACATATCCGGTGGCATTTGGATCAACTCTCTACTCTTAGCCATACCCAGACAAGCTCTAGGTTACCTGGAGCAAAATAAGACTGACAGTATTGTCGGTAGCCAGTGTAATGTGCCTTTAATCCACATCTGCTCCTGCTGCTGTTAATTCTTAAAATCTGCCCAGCCTTTACAGTTTTCCAGCAGTTTAATGGCTCTCATCTCCAAGCTCTTGCCCCTGTTCCTCCAACAAGAATTTTTTGTCTCTTCTTCATTAAACTTCTCAGGATTTGGATTGTTTTTTTAATCTCTTTAAGGCTAGACAAAGTTAAGGTAATACATAAATGTTTAATAGTTTAAGTGGCAGAACCATTGTAGGGGATGGTAGCGACTAAGGTTTTAATACTATTGCAGGTTTTCCATATGGATAGTGGCATTTTTCACTGTTAAATCGGGATCAATTGTTCAAATGTCAAATGCTCTGATGGAAGGTTGATAAATGTCATTTTTCATTCTGTGAAAAAATCTGTCTTATGTGCTTACTGGAAGCTTGATTCAAGTGAGCCCAATTAAATACCAACCCAGCATGAATACTACTTTTGCTTCCACAGCCCACAGCGATTGAAGTGTGGCAGAAAGGGTGTGCTGTGTGGCACACACCGAACACAGATTTATCCTGCTGCTTGAATGGTCTTTTCCTTGGTTGTTTCTCCCTCTCTGAATAAATACATTTGGCGATGTGTTTGCTTGGGGGATCAGTTATATACAAGAAAAACTTCATAGATGGCTTATATTTCTAGTGAATTCCTAAAGGTTACACCTAGTTTACAAGTGGATGTCACAGTTTAACCCCGAATGGTAACGGGACCACGCAGCTGCTCGTTTACCTGTCCCCTCCCTGGTGGGTTGAGGAGGAGAATCGGAGAGAGAGCGCTCGTGGGTTGAGATAAAAACACTTTACCAGGACAGCAAAGGAGAAGATAAAAATACAGTGATGATAATAATAATGTATAAGGATAATAGGATATATAAAATGAACGATGCACAGTTTGTCATCACCCGAGGACTGACACAGCCCATCCCGAGCAGCAGTCAGGGAGCAGGGATGTTCCCGCGCAGCCATCCCAGAACAGCAAGTTCCAACAAGAGCATGAGGGAATAAACAGCCAAATAAACAAATAAACAGGCCCAAAAGAAAACAAACAAAAATAAAAGTAACAAGAATGGAACATGAACAGAAAGCAAACCAAACAAGGAACCAGAGCAAGGGGGCAATGGCCTCCCTTACCTCGACCCTCCCTTACCCCGGCCATGCCGTCTATGGCATGGAAAACTCTCTTTGGCCAGTTTGGATCAACTACTCTGGCTGTGCCCTCCCAGGTTTTTGCACCTGGACACCAGCAAAGCTTGGGAAACTGCAAAATGTCCTTGATTGTTCAGCAGCAATGAACAACATCAGCGCACTGTCACCAATTTTGACATACTAAATCCAAACCACAGGAGCTGCTGAAAAGAAAACTAGCTCCATCCTGGCTGAAACCAGGACAGTGGAACAATAAAACTTATAGCTTGCTGCTGGGGTCACATCAAAAAAGAGGAGAACCTCACACCACAGGGAAATAACGTCTCCCAGTTCATGTATTTCATGATCTTAAGCCCTTTTGATATTGTATCCATATTAATTCCACTTTGTCTTTCTGTCTCAGCCATGCTTCTTTCTTTCTTAAAAATCACTTGATAAGGAGACTACCAACAGCACTGGGGGGGTGGGGTTGGGTGTCCATTACCACTTAGGAGATGTCTCCAGCGCATCCTTATTAGGAGGCATATCCAGATGGAGCACATGCCACAAGGCTTTTGAAACCAGGAGAGAGTTGTGATAAGAAGAGAGGGAGGAACAGAATAATCCCCAAGTGTAAATCTCAGGGGCTCTGTATCCACTGGAAGGCAACGGATCCTCATGAGATCCCCACGAGACGAGATATTATTTTAATGAAGCTTATGCCATCTGTTTTTCTATTTTGCATTTTTAATTTCCTTTCTCTATGCTGAAATCCCCATCCAGACAGCCTGTCTGTCTCACCTAGCAGTCAGTGACATGACAGTTCATGTTAAAACGGAATGGGCAACGTGGCAATTGCTTGGAGTGCTGCGGAACAGGCTGCGGTGGTGATGAGGGACTGTGGCAGTGGCATCTTCATCTGCACACCCACCACATCGGGAGCTGGGCAGTAAATCTCCTGCATCCTCAGCTGCAGGTGAACATACGGGAGCGAGGCAGAGATACTCACAGCAGCCTTCATCTCTCTAAGATTTCTGCTGCCTTAGATGTAAGCACCTCTTCTCCTTGGACTAGATTGAGAATAAGGTGCTATTTTTGTAAGATTGCTCAGTGGGGTGCCTAAAAGTATGTGAAAATGAGTGTCTAAGCTAGGCAGACTGGGTCCCACCTTAAGACTGAGTGAGCTGCATGCAGGTGAGGTCTCCTGCTATATGACCAAGTTCATATTGATGCAGGCTTGAAAATCTTTGTGGTTTTTGTTTTAGATTGTCTTCACAAAGCTGTTTGTAAAAAATTACCTGAATTGCAATTGTAGCAGGTAATTTTCCTGATTTCCTAGCTACTGTTTTGTTCCCTTCCCAGCTTGGATCTCATGCTGGTATTTACCAAGAAGCACAGTAGCTGATACCAGTCAGCCTCATAAGGAGAACAAGTGTCACAAAGTTGCTTTTGGTTTAAGCTGCTGTTAGTTCAAGTATATAATCCACCAACCTAACCAGAAACTACCCCAGTTTGCTTCAAGAGGCATGGAGCTGTTGTAACACTAAAAGAGCAGAGCTATTTCGTTAGTAAATAGGATACTAACACTTTCCTCCTCCCAGATGCATTGTAGGATATTGCTTTTTTTCTCTAGGAGGAACAGTGCAGATCTCTCTTAGAGCAGGTCAGCTACAGCCTAGCAACTGCTGGTAAGTAAATTCTGCTTGTTGGGAGCTTGGACCTATTGCTAGGGGGAGCATAAAAGCCTCTTGAGTCACCCCAGCCTGGCCTTTTGGCTTTCTCTGTGACAAGAATGAGAGCAAGTAAACAGCCATAGTGGGGCCTGAGGCAAGAAGATGGCTCAGGGAGAGGTGAAAAAGTCTTGGTAGAAAAAGACGTTCTCTGACGAATAATCACAATGCTCATCCTCCAAGGAGAGATCTCAGATGAGACCACCAAAGGTGGTCTGTTTGTCTGCTACTGCTTCTTTGTGTATCAGTCCCACTTCTCCATGTGAGATGCTGACAGGGATTATTCATGAATTTTGCCAGATGCTGTTGCTGGTCCTGGATAAGCTAAGAGGCTTGCTGTTGATCAGTAGAAGGGAAGGAACCCTTTGGTACCCAGAGCTGGAGAGCATCATGTGCAGACATGAACGGCGGCAGTGTAAAACATGCCCTAAGGGAATGGGCCCACTCTCTACCTGTTGCTTATCACTCCATCACTGTGCTCCTCCATGTACAATCATCCTAAGATTTTACTTGGTGACAGCAAAGGAGTTCATGTCTCTGGCTTTCACAGTCTCTAGCTGAGGATGGGGATCCAGTGTCAGGACACCAAATTAGGTGCATATGCTTCCAAACACTGAATTATTTTACTTGTGCTATTGAATTAATTCTTGCTTATTAACAAACAAGATTCTCAAAAACCTCAAGCAAGTAACTGGAATGATGTTTGCTTAGAGCAAGCAACTCTGGTAGGGGTAAAACAGCAACAGAAACCCCGTGGCTAGGAAATATAGCGTGTTGTTCCCTGGTGTGCTTGACTTGGATAAAACTGAGGGTCTAATTTATGGCTGGGCCCCATCTTGATGGAGATTGGAGTAAACACGGGAGATAATCCATTTGGGGACAGAGGCTGATGATACATCTTTGGTGTTAGCTCCTGCCTTCCAGCCTTCTGCTGTACATTCATTGCAGATACTGAATTTCTGTATGATCAGGGAGGAGTAGTACTGGGAATATCAGTCAGTGCGCGGAGAACTAGAAAGCCCTGAGGGTTCAACATAACAAAATTGCTGCATTTCTGGTTGAAAATTTACAGATGGTCTCTAATCCCAGTAAAAGACAAGATTGCCTTTATCTCCCTATGTGGCTCCCGAAACTGATCTTCCAATTTGTGTAGTAATTTGACTCCTCTCCCAGGGTTGGGTGTGGGTTCAGATGTTTGTTTTAATACAACTCCATTGAAGAGCTGCAAATCACACAGCAGAGCATCCTATCCCAGTGCAGTTCAAAAGGATAGCTTGCCCAGAGATCCCCTTCCAGGGCTGCTCTTGCCATGGGTCGAGGTGAGGAATTGGCACTGGGGAATGCAGTCCCAAACAGAGCAGCCAGCAAGCATCTTGCGTAGGCTGAATGGCTCGGTACCTGCCTGCATCCATGGCTTCTTTTCTGTGTCATCTCTTCCCAGCCTGCTTCACAGCTTGTGACTTCTAAGATTTTCATACAGAAAACAGAATAATAAGGGGAAGTTGTAGTAGACTGGACAAATCAATGCCATTAGTGTGTCCTTTTGTCAGTACCTCAAGTACTGTACTATTCCCAGTTGCTCTTCTGTAACAAGGCGATTAATGCTAATTAGGTACAGCAGCTGTTGTTTCTGGGAAGAAGCTCAGTGGGTAAATTAGAGAAACATTTTATAAAAAAGCTGTAACTCTTAAGCTAGGTCCCTAGGTTCCAGCTCTATTGACAAAACTGCAGATTTCCATATCCATAACTGTTTGCATGGCGACCTCAAGTGACATCATTACCTTAAGTGCACAAAGCCATTTTCCTCCCCTGGGAGCACCCATTTCCTTGAACACAGTCAGTCCTTTGTGCGGGGGGATGAGTAATGTGGAAGCCAGAGCGCAACGGCAATACAGCACCGCTATTGATTTTCTTCATGAAGATAGAAGTGCAGCCTACCACTCGGAGGTCTCCTGGGGCTTGGGAGGAATTTATTTAAACATTATTTCATGTGTTATTACTCTTTCCATTTATAAGAGGAATTGCGTACGCAGATTTATTGTGGCATCCTTCCTGTAGGATATCTCCAGGCTCTTTCTTGGAGGGGATGAGAGAATGAACAGCTGTATCATGTTATGGGCAGTAGGGCTGTCTGGAGACAGAGTAGCAAAGATGCAGGCAGAAAACCAGTTGTGACAGGCATATTATTGTGTATTAGTTAGAGGAGAAATAGAGGGGCAGAAGGGAAGAGGTGTGTGAGACACCGTAGCTGACACAGGCTCACCTAGACAGTAAAGCCATTAAGAGAAACTGGAACAGAGCAATTTACTGGATTTCAGCAGAAAGCTCTGGGCAGGAGGGAATGTGTAAGTGGGTGAGATAGAGGAAAGGGAGGTACCAGTCAGCAAATCCCAGGAGCAAAGCATGGGCACATGAATATGGGCATGACATGACATGATGTGCACCAAACCAAGCCTAGACTTTCTATCACTGCAATTTGCTTGATTTGTTACACCACCCTGCCAGGGATTTGCTGGCCTTCCCAGCCCTCCACCATCGTATGCACACCTCTCCCATGGCAGCTTGCTGGGTACCCACGCACCTTGCAAGCCGATAGGCGCACACCCGCTCACATCTTGTGTTGCACACACCACTCCTAGCTAATATGCCTTCAGATAAAGTCATGAAGGGGAAGGCTGTAAGATAACTAAGTCCTTTTGATGGGCATTATCTGGCCATCCTTTGGCCATTCCAGATTTTAACAGTATCTACAGGTCTGATAGTATAGGGAATTGACCTAATCCTGAAAATCTGCTTCTACACAAATTATTTTACTTTGTAATGAGAAACGGCCAAAGCATCTGGAGTCTGAATGGGGTTTTGTGCCCGAAGCAGAAGACCAGAGCTGCAAATTACAGGTTCTCTTCTTTGCTCTGAACCATCATAATCTGTCACCACAAATATGAGAAGCAGCTCAAAAGGTTATGAGGCAAAACAACTTAAGCAAATTATTGAGATTCTCTGATAGAAGGAAGTAAAAATTCAGTAAGTGAAGTAGTGATGAGAATAAAACCTACCTGGTCTAGCAAAGCCTAACCCCAGCAGGCAGCATCACAGCAGTGGTAGGCTGGTGGCCTGTTCAGAGGTATCATTACACAGTACGCATTACTCTCATCATTCTTTTCTATGAAGTACATAGAGAGCTGGTTTAAAAGAGAGTCATGTCCCCAAAGGTTATTTACACCTTGTTCCTGACATTAAAAAGACTTAACACCAGCTGAGTTTACAAGACTGCCTGCTCAGGTGTTGCCATCTTTGACAAAATCAACACAGTAAAGGGCAATAATACTAAGTTTTCTGGCTTCTCAGAACCTTGTGTCCTTAAATGTAGGTTCCATCTGATCCTCTAGACTACCACAGGAGATTATTTTGCCAGTTCTGAATTACCCAGGTGTTACTATTTCTGTAATTCCTTCTGATGTCTCCATAGGTAGATGAGTTGCTGTGGTAAAGCTCAAGGGAAGCAGGTAGAGTCCACTGTAATTAATGTAAACTCACTCCAGAACAGATGACAGTATCTGCAGACAGTATTGGATGATGCATTTTTTTTGCGTGTTTAATTTATTAATGATGAGCCTTAAACTGTACCTGATGGTTAATTGAATTTGTTCTGACTATTCAGTGGTGTGGGCTCCCTCTTTGTCTTCTCTGTGCTGCACACTCAGCTCTTAACTGGAAAAGGTTACTGTCTGCATATTGAGTGTTGGGGCTAAAATGCTCTGCCAGCAGATCAGGGCTCTATTAAGTAGAAATAACACACACTTCTCAAAGGCAAGGAATTTGTGTTGGTATAGGAAGTTCACAGAAGTTCTTGGTTTTTTAACTGCGGTCCTTACGCACAGAGGATGCTCACAGCACCCTGAAAACTTCTTTCTGCTTCTCTGAGATCTTAAAGGGTCCTTTTGAGACTCAGAGCTGAGAAAAACACGCAAACCTTGGTGTGCCATAGCAGGAGAGCAGAATAGATGAGAGGATGTCATCAATATTGTGTGTCCTGTCAGTAGCAGGGTCCTTGTTAGGTGAGCCAAGGTCTTGGATGCAGACCTTAGCTGAGTAGGAACAGAGGAATATCCGAGGAGTCCTTCTCCTCTGAACCTGGGGGCAGTCTCGGCTCCAAGCAGAGCAGCCAGCATCACACCCAGCTGCGCACAGCAGAGCCCCAGTGAGCCAGGCAGAGCCAGTGATGCACCACCTGCATGGCCAGGCTCTTCATGTTTCCATCAGGGAGACGTACTGAATGAAATGGTGGAGAAGAGGTAGGATAGAAGCGGCAGCAAAAGCTAAGTGTGTTTTTTTGCCCAGATAGCACAGTCAAACTTCATTGTGTCCAATTTCAGTTCAGAGGTCTGGGGAGCAGCAAGTCCCCAAAGAGGGGGCCGCCTCTTGTTCCTTCCGTGGTTCTTCACAGGGGGAGAGCTGATTGATGCAGGTCACGGAGCAGTATGGGCTGGGCACAGGCAAAAGAGGCTGTTGCCTAGATTAGCAGACTGGTAGACATGTCTCTACTGCAGCTTCTGCTATTCTCAGCATGGCAGCTTGTGGTGAGAGATACCACCATCCTCTTACACCAACCAACACCACTACTTTATGGAGAAGGTTTAGGAACAGGAATTAAGTTGCATTGGAGATGGTGGGACTAGTTGTGCAAGGAGGCTTCTGGATCATGCAAGTCCTGTCTGGGACTAAGAGGAAGCTTTGCCTGTTCCCTGACAGTTGCTTTATCCCTGGCAATAACAAGGCGGTGGCCTCTCCAGGAAGAACCACAGCCTGTACCAGTTGCAGTCTTTTCTGCTCTGCTGTGTGCAGAAAGCCTTCTGGCACCTCTCCTTTTCTTTCAAACCTCAAGCTCTTGGCACAGCTGTTTTCTTGTTCCACTTGGCAGTCATTCTCCATAAAGCAGGTCTCACTGAAGGAAAATAAAGTCACTTTTATAGATGCCACATATTTACCAAGATAAGACTTTATTTAAGAAGTTGTAAAGTCACAGCAGTAATTGGGCAGCCTGATCCCATTTCTCCAGTTGTTAAACACAGCTATCGTTCAAAAAGCTTTAATTACTGCCTGAATCATGGCTGAATGGCTTGTGCTGAGGGTAGGCATTTACTGCATCGTTCATGGAAATGAGATGTTGCAGTCTGCTACTGTGCAAAATAGCTGTAGTCCTCTTTTTGAAGCTTCTTCCAGAAGGAAAACCAGGAATTGTTCATTGTAAAACATTTGAGCATTCCCCAAACCTTCTTTCTAAATTAACCTATAGAAAATGCATGCCCTGTAGACAACATCTGTGTGCTTTTTCCAGGTTCAGTTATGAGGGGAGAAGAGGGGTAACAAGTGCATTCTTGGCAGATAGATCCAAGTTTTCATGTATTTGCTCAAAGAATAATCTCCAGCTTCTGTGTAACCACTGTGATCTGTTCCTCTCTGCCTCCAGCCTCAGCACAGTACTAGTAGTAGACTCCTGTTCTGTCTGCAAACAGCTCCTCTCCCAGGCTTCCTCACACTTTCCATATTAGTAAAATCATCTGTCCTCACCTTTTAAGATTGCACAGCTGAGCTGTTGCCTCTCACTGACTCCCTGCCGTCCTCTTCCTGTCCCTTTCACCTGTGAACTCTACCCAAATCCTTTTCTTTTTTTCTTAACTCTATGCCTTTCTTTCCCCTGTCATTACTTACCTTAGAGGTTGAATTGATTCAGCCTAAGCCTCTCTGAATGGGGAACTGTTTCAACTCTCATCTTGTGAAGTACCAGTGTTTATAGCACAGTAAAATAAATCCTCGGTGGAGTTTTAAGGCAATTCTACTGTAAATCCCAAACCATCATGTTATGTTTGCTATAACTTTGACTTTTTTTCTACCTTCTGCTCTAAATGCAAGACAATCCCCACTTTTCCTGAACAATCTACATACCCTCTTTTTCACTCACTGCTATGAAATTGGTACAGTCAAGTCAGCGAGTGTTGATGTCTCTTGGAGAAATGATGCAGTTCTTCTGTCTAGCTCAGTAGTCTGAAGGTCAGGAGTTTAAAAAGTGCTTTCTGCCATGAGTAAATGGTGAGCTGGCTATGAGAAAAAAGTTTAATCACACCAGGTGTTTCAGAGCTGCTTGCAGCCCCTTCACTGCAACAGAGCTCTCCGGTGACACCAGCCACCCTGTGCCAGCAAGTATCTCCTCTCTGTCCCCCATCACTACCCGTCCCGAAAGTGAGAGTACATTAAAATTTTTAAAAAAAAAAAAATGCAAAGTTTTCTTTTAAATACTGGTTGTAGGACTAGGAGCTTGAGAGATTAGTAGTACAAGTGAGACAATTGTACTTTGTGTAAGTTGATCTGAGAAACCGTGTTTGACATATTAGACACTGTTAAAAATATGTCTTGAACAAGGCTAGCATATTTAATATTTAAAGTGTTGCTGTTGGGCATGGATAATTTGAGTCCAGAATGGATGATACTTTTAAAATTAAGATTTTCAGGTTTTCCTTGAAATTTAAGAAAACAAACAAACAAACAAGCAAACGGATATCTTGGGCCTCAAAGGCCATAGTACACCCTAGCACTAGTTTGGTTTTTGGTTTGGTTTTGTTTTGTTGGTTTTTTTGGGGTTTTTTTTAGTAAGTTCACTAAAAGAATACATAATTGATTGTTCCAAAACTGTTCACAATTTCATGTCTAATTTACAAGGCGTTTTTAGCTATAAAAAGTTTGGGAGGCTCAAGTCACAAAACAGCTGTACCTTTTCTAGCTACAGACTTTCAGCCAGAACATGAAAGACTCAAGTTCAATTCCTTTTTCTGCCTGAAAGCTTTAACTAGTGAGCTGAAATGTGGCTTTATGCAGCCTCTAATCTGTGGGGCAGTGCATAAAGCAAAATGTGAAAGCAAAACTTTGACAGTTCTTTCTGTGCAAGGCAGATGTTATGTTTTTAGTGCCTCCCAGCTCACATGACAAACACTTCTGCCTATGTGGAGAAGACGTATGATATTGACTGTCCTTGGATTTGGCTTTGGGTCCTTCGGACACTTCTTTGGGTTCCACTGTCCTTCACTGAAAGGGGATGATCAGTAACAGAAGGAGGTGATCTTAGCTCATGTGTTGCCAATGTTCTTTCTATCTGCAGTTAAAAATTCATGGGTACCCATGAGTTTCCATCTTCCTAGAAAGTAATGTCCTGACCACAGAAAAGTCTGTGGCTGCTCTAAGTCTCATTGTCTAGGTGAACTGAAACATCTCCAGGGGGTCTACAGGATATTCAATTGACCTAGAACCAGGCTTCAATCTCCTCTGCTTCAGGGCAGGGCAGAGAGAGAACCGGAAAAGGGCCAGGACTGAAAGAGGAAAAGAGAGTGCTAGCTGTCTGCATTTACCTGGTCATGACCATCAGATGGGAGGTGACCAGGATAATCCAGAGTGTTGCAAGAAGACTGGAAACTTCCTCTACACTAGTGAGGACTGATATCCACACAGCTGAGTTGGCAGTAAATTGCCTGCAGCATCTAGTGGGTACTTCATTTCCAACCTGTTTCTTTTCTCACCTTAATCACCTTGAGGAAATCCTTTTTCACCATGAAGACAGTCAAGCACTGGAAGACTTTTTCCCGGGGAAGTTGTGTCATCTCCGTCCTTGAAAGCTGTGAAAACCTCACTGAATAAAGCTCTGAGCTGCCCAGCCTGATCCCATAGTTGAGCCTGCTTTGAACAGGACTTAGGGCTTAGAAAGCTGCTGAGGTCCTTTCCAGCTTGAAGTATCCTGTGATCCTATTCCTAGTTAGGACTCCAGTTAGTTTTTTTAGATGTCATATACTTTCTACTTGCTACTGAAAAAGCCGGTCTAAGACCTACCTAGTTATTCTTTTGGCTTCCCAACACAAACACAGTAGGATTTGCAGCGGTACTTAGGTAACTTGCATGCACTGACAAAAGCAGTCCTCTTCCATAAGCACTGGTATATCCACTGGAAAACAAGAGAAACCAAATTGCTACTAGATTTGCACTCCGTTACAAATGTTCTTCTTTTTAAATTTTAATTATTGCTCTCTGTTCTTTAATTCAGCAAACCTCCTTGGTTGTACAGTGATTAAATTTAAGAACATATTAAAACTAATTTTCTCCTTTGCTTGTATCTCTTACTGGCTGCAGTGCACAGACAGGGAAATTTGTTCTTTTACAGATGTGTTCCCTGACTTGCATTTTATCCATGGTTCCCAATGCTGAGTGATCCTTTAATATCAGCAAGCAGCTGATTTCTTGTACCCACTATGTCCTAGCAAAACAAGGGCATTTGTGGAGTGTAGCAATGGAATATTACAGAGCAGAACCAAATTGAAGGTGGTTGTGCACGTGTTCATGTGAGGTGCAGCACGGGTTACAATCAAGCAGCTTGCTACAGTGTCTGTACACCTCCTCCATTTTGTAGACCAATTTGGGCTCTTCTTGGCATTGGTGACATCTCAGGCAGACATTGGAAAAGACACTTAAATGTTAGATTGGCAGAGGAATATTTTTCCTGCTGTAATTTGGCTTTTAAGGGGACTTTGCAGGAAAAGGTCATGACCCAGGGGCTGTATATTACACCCCAATCCCTACCTGCTGCATGCCACCAATAATTATAAAAAAGAACAGAAGAAAACAACATGAAATGAATCCTCCCATCTCATGCTTTTTTCCATTTGCATCCTGTGCATTTTCTCTATAGGATGGGGGAGTGTGTTTTAAGCAGAGAAAGTTAAAATCTATCCTGGAGAATGAGGTCTACTATTTTAGTAACTTGAAAAAAAGCTGGTTTATTCTTCTTACGAGGATTTTAGGGCAGGAATGGAGGTGGTGGGTAGATGTTCAAGACTGTTAAAGGTGTGGAGGTTGCCTTGGAGAAAAATGAATTCCAGTCAGGAGCAAACTGTATTGCCTGTAGCCCAAAAGAAAGAAATTCTCTTTCATGGTCTTGGAGTTTGGAACAAAGGGATGCTTATGAAATGCTGATTGTTACATCTGATAAGGTTACAGAACAATGCTAAAACTTTTCAAAGGCGAGATACAACAAAAAACTAATTTGTCAGACCTCATAAACCAGCTCTATAATCCAGAGGCAGAATCACAGAATTACGAAAAATTAAGCAGAGAATATTTGAGGTTCTAAAACTGAAGATTCATGAGCAAATTTCTTCCAGTCCTTCACTTCAACAAATTATTTACTCTTGCTACCTGAGTACTCAACATGTAGTTAGTGCTAAAGAGGGCCCTTAGCAGGGGTTAACAAACAGGGTCATTGAAAGGCTGAGTACTCTGAGCTGTGCTCTGTGGAGGAAATGGGGTTATGTTAGGTGAACATGAGCCAGCGGTGTGCCCAGGCGGCCAAGAAGGCCAACGACATCCTGGCTTGTATCAGAAATATTGTGGCCAGCAGGAGCAGGGAGTGATGGTCCCCTTGTACTCGGCACTGCTGAGGCTGCACCTCGAGTGCTGGGTTCAGTTCTGGGCCCCTCACTACAGGAAGGACACTGAGGTGCTGGAGCGTGTCCAGAGAAGGGCAGCGAAGCTGGTGAAGGGTCTGGAGCACAAGTGCTGTGAGGAGCGGCTGAGGGAGCTGGGGGTGTTCAGTCTGGAGAAGAGGAGGCTGAGGGGAGACCTTGCTCTCTACAGCTACCCAAAGGGAGGTTGTAGTGAGGTGGGGGTCAGTGTCTTTTCCCAAGTAGCAGGCGAGAGGACAAGAGGAAATGGCCTCAAGTTGCAGCAGGGGAGGTTTAGATCGAATATTAGGAGACATTTCTTTACTGAAAGGGTTGTCAGGCCCTGGAGCAGGCTGCCCAGGGAGGTGGTTGAGTCACCATCCCTGGAGGGATTTGGGTAGATGTGGTGCTTAGGTACATGGTTTAGTGGTGGACTTGGTAGAGTTAGGTTAAAGGTTGGACTTGATGATCTTAAAGGTCTTTTCCAACCTAAACAATTCTATGATTCTGTCATTCTGTGATTCTACCATTCAGCCAGCAGCACCACCTGGCTGAAGGGCAGGCAGGTCATTTCTTACAAAGTCCTTTAAAAGGGATTGGAATTGGCACAGACTCTGGCAAAGTTTTTTATCAGGGAAAAAATGTTAACCCTCCTTGCTCCACTTTTTCATCATTAAATTCAACCCACTTTCACTGTGCGTAAGTGCTGTGTGTATACAAGTTAAAGCCTGTTTTAAATCTTAATTATTGAGAGGTAATTCAAACTGAAGTAACAAAAAGGAACCATGCATCACTGAAACACCTACCATTTTAGCTGCCTGTACTCCTTATGCACAGCCTGTTTTCTGTCTTAATTTACTCAGGCAAGGAACTACGTCTTCTATACACATTCACTAGTCCCTTAGTGCTACTGCAATAAAGTCTTGCTTGCCGAGAACTTCGGGCTGTTTCTGTCCTCTATTTTTCTACTCTTGCAACTCTTCTGTTTCTTTTATCTCACCTCCAGTTCCAGTCAGGCAGCCAAACAGGTAACTGTACAACAGTAAACTTTATGATTCTATGCAGTTGGTGATTTTAGCTCACAAACATGCATGTGACAATTGAAGCCAAACATGCATGCACTGTGGCCCAGCACGCACCTGACCCAGGCATGCAAGGGCCACAGAAATTATGGTAATTCTTGTATCGCTTTTGCTTGTCTCCTCCCTTTTGTCTTAGAAATGCTGTGGAAAATGCTTAGCTAATGGTCTTTTGATAAGCAAATCCAATCTGGGATTTTTCCTACCTTCAGTGCATACAGCTGGCCATCCAGGAGGGAGGTAAAAATGTTGGTCTGCCAGAATTTCTGCCTCACTGGGTCATTTAGGAGAGTGGGTCAGATATAGCAGGGACTTGGCAGCTGCACCGTTGCCAGCAATCTTATTTAATGTTACAGTGTTGAGAGCAGGCAGCTGGGAGGCAGAGTTGGAAACTCCCCTGCCTGCTGTTTGGGGGAGGTGGGCTCATTTGCAGTCAATGGCATCTCATCAGGCCTTTAGCTGCAGCAAGACAGAAAAGACTGAGTCTTTGCAAGATTAGTAACACGTGGAGTGAGACATGGGGTCTGACATTCAGAGTCTGGGTTATACCTGCCTTCCCCTCACCCAGACTTTCACAGTTCCCCCCCAAAGCAGTGTTAAACCTTGCTCTGGCTGGCAGACCTTGCTCTGGTCAGCAGTGCTTTATCACCCATCCTCTCGCCTTTGGGGCTGCCTGTGGTCTGGCAGTGAGCGGCACTGGGATGGCACTGCCAAAACCGCAGCCCTGAAGAGGCACGCCAGCGCCTGGCAGTTTGTGTTAGCAAACGCTGGGGATCACTTCCCCGTGCACTGTCCTGACAATACATCAGCGTTAAAATACTAAACCATGTTTCGTTGACATCAGAGTTCTATATTAAGAACTGTCATCACCTTTACTGCTCTTTCCAGAGTGAATTGGGCTTTCTGTGAGTCCCTTTGAGCCCTCCCTGCCACCGGAACTGCCGCTCTTTTGACAGAGGCTTCAGCTCAGCAGTGCACACGTCTGATTTCCAGCTGCGGGGCTCCATGGTTTGGGATGACATCTCTCATCCCCCAGCCCTGCTTCCCCTCCTGCCGTGCTCAAAGCAGCTGCAGCCAGCAACCTGGGGCCCAGAAAGCCCCTTTGATCTTGTCTTTCAAGCCCCTTTCTCAGGGGTTTCAGCAGAGACATAAGCTTTCTCTGGCCAGTCCTGTTTCCCTCTGCCATTTGAGACATGGCTGTGTTTTGCCACCAGTCCCTCTGAGAGGTGGAAGGAAAAGGCAGCTGCCAAACCCTCAACCCTGCACCCCATCTCTAGAAGGAGGAGAACATTAAGGAACATAAAATATATGGCAATGGCAACCTACCATCCACCAACCTCCACCATCTTCTACTGCACAATGCTGCCAGATAGCAGTTCTGCCTGAGAAAGGAGACATGGGATCCCCTGAGGATGGGAAAAGGTTTAATCATTTATGATAGTTTGGGATTAATCCCTGAGCCCAGTTCTGATTTCTCTGTCATAGCAGGGTCTGAGCTGGAGGAGGAAGGTGGCAGCGTCCTGCTCCCTCTGCCAAGGCACCCTATGAGGAACAGATTGCAGCACTCAGTGAGCCCCGTCCTTCAGAGCACTTGGCAAAGGACAAAGCCAGAGATGACGCCATGAGCTTTCTTTAAGCTCTTTGCAAAGAGAAAGAGGAAAGGAGTTCCGTTCCTCCTTGGGGTGGGCCACCCACCTGAATCCAGATGAGAGGAGAGTGGATATCAAAATAACTGGCTAGGCTCTTTGTAGTTGTGAGGTGTTGCAGCTGCCCTAGATAAACGCTGCCTGCTTCTCTGCACCGTCTGGCAAGACTTCAGAAGAGAGGAACAGGAGTCTTTTAGCTTCCCAGGCATAACAACTGGGCTGCAATGCTGAGCTGGCCCGAGAGGCCACCGTGCCCTGATAATCTGGCAGCAGCCCCCAGTGCCACCCAAACAGCTTTTGCAGTACTTCTACAGCTGGAGAGAGAAGTGTCGGGGCATGCCACACACAAGAGCTCACACGCTGATCCCCGACCCTGCTCTGAGAGGAAACGTATTAAATTAGGGGCCAGTATCCCTCTGAAATGGAGTTCCTGCCAACCTAATTAATGAAAGCTTAATCACCAGATTGGTTAATCATAAACTTATTAAATAACTAATTGAGCTCTAAGGCTGTTTGTCAAATTTCCAGACAATGGCAGTCTCACTCAGGGAGAGATCGGTTCAGTAATCCGTTAAGGGAGCAGGTTTGCTGTGCGGGATGGCTCTCCGGCTGAGCCGCTGCTGATCCAAGTACCCAAGACTGGGGCTGATGATAAACTGAATAGCAGGAAGAGGCACCCTGGGCTGTACATATCCTGTTCTCTCATAGTGATTCACAGTAAACAGGCAATTCATCTAGTGGAACAATGCCTAAAGTCCTCTCTAGGGAGCAGGATATTTGGAGGGCAGCATGCTAAGTTAGTAGCACTTTCTTTCCCTTTCCTGGGGAAGAAAACAGTAGGTAACATACTTCAGATGAGGGATTTCTCAAAGCATGGTGGGGTGAGGAGTATTCACCCATTCAGTATGTTAACCATCCTGGTTGCCTTTCTCCATCTGCTTTCATTTTATTAGATAGAAAATACAGAATTTTGTTTGAAATGTATAGGGTGCTAGAAACCCAAAGCAGCAGGTGATTAAACAGAATGGATCAAATATATGACATTTTGCTGCTAAATCAAGGCCAGAAACAGGGCTGGGACTGTCAGCTGCAGTCAGTCCTGGGAGCAGGAAAAGTCCAAGGATCCTAAGCAGGAGGCTGGAGTTGGCGAGCTGCAAGTCCCTTCCAAGCTCGTGTGCTGCCTATGGCTCTAACACTTCTGTCCTTATTTGTTTTGGCTACTAGATGGGAACTCAACAAGTCATTCCAAGCAGTGGTATCTGCCAGCCAGTGAAAGCTTTCCCATTTACAACATATTAAAAATAAATTAAATCTGTAGTTTATACAGGCTATAAAACATGTACTTTTTGCCATAGAACAGTCATTTGGTGTCTATTTTAGTCCATGCAAGCATGGACATTTGATTAAGTGTGTATACAGTTCAAGCTACTATATCAGACTCTATTAAAGTGGTTTTTTAAAAATATGCACTATATGATGATCTGTGTAATCGAAGGCTATGAGTATTCAGCTGTGCAAGTTTGTATTGTTACTCTCCTAAATACACATCACACTTAACTACATACATCAGTGATCTTAATGCTTCCTCGCAGAATATAGAATATTCCTCACAGACCCCTAACAAATGTGATATGGACAGTAGTATTACCTCTGTGTATCAGGTAGATAATGCTTTTAGGATAGGTAATGCTTTAAATGAAAAGAGTTATTTAAATGAAGAGTTAAATTTCGCTTAATAGACTCATTTATTTTCCCTTTTTTTTTTTTTTTTTTTTTTGTGTCTGCTACACCATGCACCAGGGTCAAGCAAATGGTTGTGACTTAAACCTGTGTTCAGTTAAATAGAAATAATGAGGGGACATTTGCAGAAGTGCTTTCCAGGTGAAATAACTTAATTCTCTCTGTCCCTTTAAAATATGTTAAGGGAGAGAGTAGCTCCACTTTATGGATTATATTTTGTAGATTTCAGTGTATAAACTGAAACTTTTTAGCTGGGCTTGTCAGGATGCAAACAATTCCCCAGACATCTAACTTTGTTGTTCTGGCTGGCAGGAAAATATTCTTTGAAAAGTACATGAAAATACCAGGTGAATCCCTTTCTGAAGGTAAACGTGGAAGATGAAAAAAAAATACATTTAAATAAAACTGGTGCTGTTCATATATTCCAGTTTTGACAGTGATGAAATCTTTATATGCAGTATTTTGCAGCCGTTAGGAATAAAAGTCTCAAAAATTAAGTGAAAAAGCACAGGCTGAATCACAACAAAATGCCCTTGTGAGCTGGGAACTGCGACAATAGGTGCCTTTGAAATCAGTACAGAAAGATGTTCAAAGATGAAGAGAGATGAATTGCTGCCTGCTGCTACATAGTCACAACCTGTCTCAATAAAATGGCTGCAGAGAGAGCTCAGGCAGAGGACTGGGAGACAGGAATCCTGGTTCTCTGCTCCCCTGCTGCCACAGACACTTTATGTGGCTTTAAGGTAAACCAGTTAAATAATTTTTCCTGGCAGTAAAATACAGCTTACTGTTTTACAAAGGTGATTCATGATTATATCGTGCCATGAAGACATAAAATGCTGTGTTCAAAATAGGATTTTTTTTTTCCCCTGAAGTTTACAGCCGTAAGGTTTTCTTTGTTAGATAGCTAACTGCGCTGGATGCTCTGCTCTCCTGCATGTCGAAGCCTAATAGTGGATATACATAGAGAAGTCATTCCTTCCTATAATCACATGAAGGTGAGATGAATGAGCTTTGAGGCTGGGATAGGGGACAGGAACATGCTGCTGGAACATGTAACCACTTTTGGAGATGCTGGTGTAAGTAGGTGATGGCTTTGGTCAGGACTGGAGCACTCATTTACCTATCCTCTGTGCTAAGGAATAGCATGGCATTTTGGTGTGTATTTTCTGAAGGGAAACGCAGAAAGTAACATCAGTCAGGCTATCAGAAACCTCTCTGCAACTTGTGCAGGCAGTGCTGCAGGTGAGCGTTCCTCTGGAACGAGCCCTGCGTTGCTATGCACGCAATGCACTGACTGGTCAGTGCAGTTAACTTCTCCTATGCAAGAAGTTAGGAGCTGCATCCTTGGGTGAGATACAAACATCGTCTCTGTACTCTCTAGGTCATTTGCCAGTTCTTTGTCTGGTCAGGCCTTCTTGGGAGACGAAGGGAGCTTAAAACCACTCAAAGCCCATCGGTGTTTGTGCCAGCTCTCAGCTGTGCCAAAGGGACAGAGCATTAGCAGTAAAACACAAGGAAATGCAGATGCTTGGATGCTTAAAACATGGTCCAAGTGGGACCTTGGAAGACAGATTTATATGCCTGCTCTTGCTAGCCATTTCTCAAAATTAGACATAGTCACTAATTTCCCCAAGTTTGGCTGGGTCAGCAAAACCAGCATACTTCAGCTAAAAATACTGAGTCTTTCACAACTTGCCCAAGTTGGTAGTTGGATGACTTAGCTATCTGACCCTTGCTTAGCTGAACATCCTTTTCTGAAGCTGGGTAAAACAATCCCGATTCAGATGGTGTGTCCTGAATAACCAACGCTGGCACCCAGCAGGTATCAGCTTGAAACCATATTCCCTGTATTCAGAGCAGGGGGCTGGCTGCAGATAGATCCTTTTTGTTTCTGCTACCTCTATGTAGTAAAAATCACTTTTCTTTTGCTTTCTTTGCCATGTAGGGAGGCACAGCCATCATCTGCACTAATGCCACCCATGTGATCACGCTTACACTCTCCAAATCTCCCCGGGGAGCACAGCCCTCACCGGGATCAGCATGGCCACATCACACAGTATTCTTATACCTCCTTTTTTGTGCAGCCTGCAGGCAAAGCCCCTATTGATGTACGTACCCTGAAATCTCTCCAAGAAGTGACACAGTCCTTGCTGACAAATGCTCGCTGTCAGAGGTGAAAGGTAGTGAAGGTTCCAGTGTTAACTAGATGCATGCTAATGTACCTGATATAATTGATGCCAGTGAGAGGAATTCAGGACTTGCGTTTGAAGTGGAAGTTGTAGTCAGCACTTCATTCTTTCTTCCTCCGTTCGCTCATAACTCTGTTGATCATTCAGTGGGATTAATTTTGTTTACTGTGTAATTTAAATTCTCAGCTTGCTTGAGAAGGTAGAATTCATCAGGGAATCACTGCAGTCCTCAGCTTCTGAAATGGTCTTGACTGGCAGTGGGGAACAGAGTCAAATACTTCCCAAAATCTCATCTCGTAGACCATGAAGATGGAAAAATACAACTCTGTCACACCAGATTAATTTCTCTTTGTCTTCCCACTGCAGCAAATCTCATGGTCTCACACTGTCCCCATAGCAGGAAGCTCTGTCTTCTCCTAGCCAGGCAGATTCACAAGCAATTGAGTTAGCAAGGTACTCAGCCAGCGGCTCTCAGCAGAGACACGCACAGTCAGCATCTGCATGCTTCCAGCCCACAGTGCAAAGGAAGCAAATCATCCTCGCCTGCCACTGAACGGTGTTTGTGCCCATCAGGCTACCTCAGTTAAGTGGGATGCACGCAGTCAAGCACTGTGTCAGTGAGAAGCAATGGCATCCCGAACCACTCTCCACACACCACTGTCCAACCATAGCCACTCACCATCTTGGGACAAATGGGAATCGCAGATTTGAGGGGTCTGACCCTCCAAATAGCTCTTCAGCATAGTATAGAGGGATGGTCACCAAATTTCTGGGTTGCTTGCTTTGCCTGATGCTGCAAAAGGAGCAGTTCTGCAGGAGACTGAAGCATATGACTACTTTTACCATTTCTGGTTTGGGACAGAATGTAGGCAAAACCAATGCCCCCCTGCATAGCAACATGTACCAAAGAAGCTGTTCAGCATTTCATGTTTAAAAACAGGACAATGTTATTAAAATGGGTTATGATTTTGTTTAAAGACTGAAACTAGAGGAATCATTGTAAGGATTTATTTAAGTCTGTTTTTTAACATAGACACATTTATGTTAAGTCCATTCTGCTTCACGTGCTTCATTACTGTCTTCTCTCATCATAAAGCAGGTAAACACATCAAGCCAGCTGAACAGGTAACCATTTTAAATTGCACCCAGTAGTACAGCAGTGCTTGAAATCATTCATTTGGGCTGTAGCTGTTCCCAGTGATAAAGGGGGAATTCAGACCCTCTCGTCTTAAGACAAGACTTTCTCTAGCAGAGGTTCCCTGTGGGAGTGTGCTCCATTTGTCAGCACACAGTTATTTGCCCACCCTCTGACACATCCTAAATCAGGCAGGTGAAGGCACACCAGGGTAGGGATGATTTGCTGAGTGCTTAGCATGCTGGGGCACCATCTTATTGAGGACTTTTGCATGCAGCTATCATATGAGATCATTGCCAGACAGGATGCAAAGCTGGGCCAATTATCGTCCTGATTGTGTCTGCAGCATTCATTTCATTTGCTCCTTTATACTTAGGTTTTATTCCTGCCTTATTGAAACCTCCATGGGCTTCTTTGGCTGTTGTCTGGTCACCAGTAGAGCTTACCTTGAAGCAGCATTTGGAGCAGACACTGAAGGGCTCAGATGGGGTCAGCGAGCAGAACAGGCTAGTGTGAGGCTAGCACAAAGGTAGCAGCTTGCTCGTTGACCAGATTCATCTTTTTTCGTTATGTGATTTTAACATCATAAGGGGACAAAGTGTCTTAAAGATGAAGTGACAAGGTGGACAAGAAAGGAGGGGCAAGATGTGATGTGGTGGTTGGCAGGTCCAGCCAAAAGACTGTCACACATGCTGTTCAGAGCAGTATAGTGGTGTCAGAAGGATCTTGGACCCCCCTCCTCACATACACACACACACATGCACAAACACAGAGACGTATCGCTCCATGTGTTCCTCCTCTGACACAATGTCCAGGATTTGCTTAAGCGGAACTGGTGCAGCCAGATTCCCCAGTGCATCAGACTGACAGCACAGCTGTCTCTGTTCCCTGAGCTTGCCGTTGAAACAGAAGCTAATGCTGTTTGTCTTCACTCAAGCATGGAGCCAGGTAGCCAACACAGCAACCCTGCTAATGATCAGACAGGATCTTCAGACTCCTAATTAAGCATACTGCTTAATGTCAAATACACATGCAAGCTGCTTCGTGCCCTACCACCCTGCTCTGCTTTATCCTGCTTCTCCAAGGAAGTATCTGTCTGGAAAATTAGTGAAAAGCCAGCAGGAACCTGGATTTGCATAGCGCTGTCTCTTCCCACACCTGTACCAGCACTGCTGATACTGCTAATGATTGCCTGTTGGCTCTGCAAGCCATCACACCTGTACTTGCCCCATGCTCAGTCACCCCTAACTGCTTCATGGGAAGGGGGGGACAAACCATGAGTATGCATACTTCACTAGGTACAATGGTAAAAAGTGGAACAGCCAAGTGAAAGGAAAGCTAAACAACTTATTTCAAATACTTGCAAATGCCATATAAAGAGCATCGTTTGAGCTCTGCTATTATACTGCTCTTCTGCTGCCAGTAATTAGTGATTTCTCTGAACTAGCTGGAGACCAGCCTTGTTTCATTCTGGCTTCCCCATCTCTAAGTCTCTGTCCTTCACCTTGTATCTTTCTGCTCTATTAGTTTTTCATTGGTCATCAAACAGCAAACTCACCCGACAGGAAATAACCAATGGCTGGAAGTCACAGTCTTCCATTTCTTCATTTGTTCTTGTATGTCCCATTTAATCTGTATTTGGCAGGAGTGCCTGTTAACCCTTCCTTATTCATCTGGTACCCAAGAGACATGGGGGAGACATGTGGGATGGGTCTTATCAAGTCCAATGGAGAATACTTGACTCCCATAATGGAGAGTCTGGGATGACTCAGAAGGAAAGAGCATCTTAGCTTTTCATTCCCTGAGAATTGTCCATGTGCATAGTTTCCAGGTTTCAAACAAAGGTTAGCACAGTTGGGTCAGTGGAGGATTGTGATCTTAGGATTCATGCTCATGTGGGTATAGCATCAGCCAATATGGGGCAGACTTCAAAGAAAAATGACATTTAATTATCAAGGTTGGGTTGTCATTCCTTCTCTCATCTTCTCTTTCCTGGGCTGATTTATGTGTTTGATTGCAACTTCTGTGACAACTACTTTAATTTCATGGAATCGTAGAATAGATTGGGCTGGAAGGGACCTTTAAAGGTCATCTAGTCCAACCCCCCTGCTATAACCAGGGACATCTTCAACTTGATGAGGTTGCTCAGAGCCCCGTCCAGCCTGACCTTGAATGTATCCAGGGATGGGGCTTCTACCCCCTCTCTGGGCAACCTGTTCCGGTGCTTCACCAGCTGCATTGTAAAAAGTTTCTTAGAATCATAGAATCACAGAATGTTTTGAGTTGGAAGGGACCGCTAGCGGTCATCTAGTCCAACCCCTGCAGTGAGCAGGGACACCATTACCAGATCAGGTCGCTCACAGCCCCGTCCAACCTGGGCTTGAATGTTTCCAGGGATGGGGCCTCCACCACCTCTCTGGGCAACCCGTTCCAGTGCCTCACCACCCACACAGGGAAGAATTTTTTCCTTACATCTAATCTAAACCTACCCTGTTTCAGCTTGTAACCATTACCCCTTGTCCTGTCGCAACAGGCTCTGCTTAAAAGTTTTTCCCCATCTTTCTTAAAGGCCCCCTTTCAGTGTGGAAAAGCCTTCCCTTCCCCAGGCGGAACCCCCCCAGCTCTCCCAGCCTGCCCTCACAGCAGAGGGGCTCCAGCCTCTGACCATGGCTGTGTCCCTCCTCTGGCCCCGCTCCAGCAGGCCCATGTCTCTCTGTGCTGAGGCCCCAGAGCAGGAGGCAGCACTGCAGGGGGGTCTCACCAGAGCGGAGCAGAGGGGCAGAATCCCCCCTCCACCTGCTGCCCACGCTGCTGGGGATGCAGCCCAGGATACGGTTGGCCTTCTGGGCTGCCAGCGCACATTGCCGGCTCGTGTCCAGCTTCTCGTCCACCAGCACCCCCAGGTCCTTCTCGGCAGGGCTGCTCTCAATCCCTTCATCCCCCAGTCTATGGGAGCATACCAGGGGTTGCTCCCATCCCTCAGGTGTGTCAACCGCACCACTCAGCTTGGTGTCAAAAAGAAATACATTGTTTTTGTTAAAATGTTGGGCCCTGAAAGTAACATCTCCAAAAGTACCTAAATCAGTCACAGTTCTGGAAGGAACTTAGATACTTATATT
>KL276569.1:0-16248 GCA_000699545.1 Podiceps cristatus | reverse complement strand
CTTGGAAATGGGGTTCACAATCTCCCCCTACTATGCCAGGAGGAAGCACTGGGCAGAAAATGGGCAGTGAAAACATCCTTCCCCCATTCTGATGGACCTGGTGGTTGGTATGCGAGGCTGGAATGTATAGCCCAGAATTACTTCAGGAGACTGGCACACAAACAGCTCCTTTGGTGATGGTGGAAATAGCAGTTCACAGTTGTAAAGCTCATATAGTGGGTGTCTGTGCCTCAAAGCCTAACGTGACTCATACACATCCCCTCCACCTTCCAGGAGCTTGTCCTAGGACACTGGGACTGGGTTGTCTTCCCATTCCCCCTGCTAGTCATTGCTTTTTGACCATCAGTGTCTCAGGATTCATAGTGTAACCAGAGCGATCAATTTGTTCTAACTTTTTGTAAGCAAGGTAATGGAAATCAACTCACCATGGCAATGAACAATGCTGCTGCACTCCTTGTACAGCCCAATCCAACTGGACAATAGGTCTACTGATCTAATCTACTGATTAATTAGGTTGTTCTGGACAGGTGGAATACCTTGCATAAGACTGGTAGTGCTGCGTATGCTGGCAAGGACAATGAAGTATGACCACCAAAGACCACTGGAGGACCCCTAGAGACCACCAGCTCAAACCGATGGGCACGCACAAGAAGGCAGGAAGCACGTAAATGAGTTCCAAGAACTCCTTAGCGTAAGACTGCCCTTTCCCAGGAAAATGCATGAATATGTATAATTATAGTAAATAAATACTGTGTTTGTTGTCGCAATGGTATGCATGCTAGGTAGAGAGATCCCCCGTGCATCCAGCGCTGCAGTAAAGAATGCAGCCTTTTAACACTGCATTGGTGTTACGGGGTTTATTACTGGGTTTTGGTGACAGTAGCATACAAGAGGGAGATGAACTGTTGATTCATGCTTAAGAAATTCGGCTGTGGACACAGGCATGGATGTTTCTACTGCACTTACATTACTTTGGGAAGGTTCACTCCCAGCCATTAAATAAGTAAGTGAAAGAAAGAAATAGGAAATCTCGTATTATTCAGACCCACTCATTCAATAGCATTCAGTAATAGCATAGAAACAGTCATGGAGGGACCTGCTGGAGGAAAAAAACACAGTGAAAGTCCAGATACAACAGCCGAATGAGTAATCTGAGTTGGAGAAGAGCATTAGTGCTTGTACCAAGCAATCAATAGAAAGCAGAGAGTGCCAGTCCATGTAAAAGTCTCAGGGAGGCCTTAACTGCCTTGACAGAACAAGAAACCTGTAACCTTGTTCCTGAATCGGGTGCGTTTGTGAATTATATGGCCTCTTAAAGTATTGGCAGCTTGTCTCAGCGCTGTGTATTTGTGGCCAGCGCTGGAGCTTCTGGTGTAGATGGGTGGAAGTCAGTTTGTATTTAGGACTGTAAGTATTTGCCTCCATAAAATCCCGCTTTATCCCTCTGTGTCTGAATAGCAAAATTCACGTGGCCTGCAAAATACCAGACTTTTAATCTGGAGACAGAGATAACCAATGCACTTGCAAGTTCCAGTCCCGAGAAATTGCTCTGATTTAAGGTTTTGACTTCGATCCTGTATCAGTCTCTTTGTTGCTCAAGCCAGAGAGAGTTATTAATCCAATCCTTTTCCTGCCAAGTTCAATGAGCATTTATTCACCTCTGCTGTCAGCAGGAGCAAGACTGGGCATGGTTTGTGTGAGTATGTACTCTTCTCTGCATGTGCCTCAGCCACGCTCATCATCATAATCTCTAGGCATCTCTGCTGCTTATTTGCCCCTCAAGAAAGGCATCCTTGGACATGTGTTCCCCTGCTCTTATACCTGAGTGGAAAGGACAGAGTTGACTCACTTTGCACTTGCACACCCCAATAAGCACGCCACTTTCCCATAATGAGTGGGAAAAGGTGCTTTTCTCTCCAAGGGGAATAAAATCTGCAAGAGAAAAAAATACATTGGCACATTTCACACATCACAGGGGAGGCAGAAGTAAAATGAATTCACTATTCAGGTTCCCCAGCCAGCAATCTGGTAAACTCTGTCATTCAGGCACGGCACAAAAATAGTTCCCAACATTTTCTCACACTTCAGAGAATGTTTTTAACAGGGCTCTTTCCTACCTTACTGGCCCCACACTCGGCTTTTCCCTACCAGCTTCACCTGGCATTGCAGGATGAGATTGGGGCATTTAGCTCAACTTTTGTGGCTAATTGCAAACTCAACCCAACCGATGTCCCACAGGAAACAAGGAGGGGCTTTGAATCAGAAAACTGAATGTCACTTTGTCTGATAACCCATCATACATGGGCTCCTATCCCTGCTGGAGACAGGGCCATATTGATACTGCACAGACATTGCACACCTGCAGAAAGCTTAGCTCTTGGGCCTAAATTCTAGTTGTGATCCTGTGGTGAGAAGTTAAGAGAAATAGTCTCCCCTGAAGGAAAAGCTAATTTAAATCACCTCTTGTACTGAATGCATAAAGCTTGATGTACTGCCCACATTTTATGGTACATTTCAGCAGCAAATGGAACATGCTCTGAAAATTTAAGCAAACAATATGCTGTTTAAAAATACAGCTGCAAAACATTTCACTTTATTTTGTTTTTAAATAGAGAAAGCAAACTCCCGAGAACTGATGTAAGATAAAAGAGAAGGACACACAGGGGACATCACAGGCTGCCGTGAGGAGAAGCAGGGAAGCAGCAACGCTTTCTGCTGTAAGGTGTGTCAGTGTGGTGAGGTGCCATCTAGGGAAACTGAGCAATTAACTCAGGCCTGGTGTCAAGCTAGGCTGGACTAACACTAAATGATGGAGATGCTTTGATGGAGATGCTTTTCTATACCCAGTGACCCCTCAGTGGCAGCCTCAATAGGAGGAGAAAAGGTAGAAGGATAAATTCCCTTCCCCAGCACAAACCACAGTCTTAAGAGTCCATACAACAGCCGAGTGCAGATAGAGACAAGGTCTCTGCCCTCTCTCTGTCCCAGCTGGGTTTCATCCAGAAGCTCTGTGACCATCTTAGTGTTGCATTGTCAACAAGCTGGTGTGAGTCAAGGTACATTAGTTCTAGCCCCTGGTGACCATGGAGTCAATGGGACATGGCTCAGCTGACCTTTCCAGTGTCCCTCCTTGGGAGCTGGAGAGCTGATGTCCTTTGCTATTAATTCTGCTATGCCTTTTCAATTCTGGGTTTTGTCAGCTGTGTGGTGGCCTGCCAGGCTGTTGCCCTAATTTTGCTTTTCTCCTTTGTATCCTATATGCAGAGAAGCAGAGGGAGCTGGCTCGGAAGGGCTCCCTGAAGAACGGGAACATGGGAAGCCCAGTTAATCAGCAGCCCAAGAAGAACAACGTGATGGCACGAACAAGGTAAAGGATCGGAAAAGCAGTCAGCTGCGCTCTAAGCTTCAATCCCTAATGGCCTTAGGATGGGCAAGGATGATGTTTATTGCCATTTGCCTACTGCCAAACACACTGCGAGAGCAGTGATGGCCCTTCCTGGAGCTAGCCAGCTCTGTGCTGTGTTGCATCCCATCCCCTGGCGAGGTGCGAGGACAGATGAGCCCTGGACCAGGAGAGTGCAGCCTCCAGGAGGCAGCGGCAGCCCAGCCTGGTCGAAATCAAGGACTCTCTTGCATGTTCTGAGTAGCCTTCTGTAACACATAATCCTGCCAGCAGGAGAGGTACAATGCTGCTTCGTGTAACGTAAACTGGTTTAGAGCTTAGTTCTGCCTTAGCTGCTTTTATTGCTTTAGTTTCCCTGCTCCTTTTTGATGAAGACCTCTTCACCATACTGATTGACATAATGAAGGCTTGTAAATAATCCACCTCTGTGTGCTTTGCTCTACACCTCCTCCTCACTTTAAACAGTAAACAGCATGGTCATACTTTGCTGGAGCTGCTTTGGCACATCTCTGAATCAGACAGTGCTACAGACTGCTGTAAACAAAGACATTCCTAGCTGCGTATTTTCTTTAGAGTATCTCTATTTTTTCCATGCAAGTTTCAGTACATCAATGTATTACTTACCTGCATTCAGGAGGCAGGAAGCCCCCTGGGCCTATGGGATTGCATGCTTTGCACGCTACTAGAAAGGTGGCAGTTTTTAGTGGAGGACCTCACTTAAAATGACAAGAGAATCTGCATAAATGCTGGGTGTTTAGTGATGAATGGGAAAGTTGCATGGATTACCATATATTAAGTAAGTAGAACAGGAGCTGCAGATCAGAGCCTCTCTGTATGCAACACATCTGACAGATGAGGTTCCTTGTTCACATTAATTCCCAAAACCCAAAATAGTAGTCATAAATAGTGCCAGGACTTTGTCAAGTTTTATTTGTAAGCCCCTGCAATGTTGGTGGAATACACTGCATTGCTCCCTGCTCTGGGTTTGGTTGTTGAGACCATATAAAGGAGCCAGGCCCTTTGTGGCAGTAAGAATTTTAGCAAATGCTCTCAGCTGGCTTTTTCATGCCTACTGTTTCTCCTTGTCTTCCAAATACAAGCTGGAAAGACTTGGTTTCTTTTGGCAATAGGCTTCATGCTAGCTTCCCAAGAGGAACAGTACCATATTTGCTGCTTGAGAAACTTAAAAATGCTGAAATTAGCAGAGAAAGATGGTAAGAGAGAGAAGATGGGATAAGTACACCTGTAAAAGTAGTGACTTGGAGTGTTTGTTGTTTCTGAGCTGCCAATGGAAAGAAGAGTGATTTGAATGGGGAAGAGGAGAGCAGTGACACCTATTGACAATAGCTTTCGAACAGCCAGCAAAGTTTTATTCCCTTTGTGGACACCTGAGCACTGTTCAGAGGACATGTGGACCCATCCACACCCAAGTGAAGCCGGCTGGCAGTAGACTTGCTTTTCTTAGCTACTTCTCATGTAGCTTTTAGAAGCATCACTTGATATCTGCAAAAACAGTGGTTTGCAGCCATTGCTTTAGTAGCAGCTGTAGCCAAGCTCCTCTGTTGCCATGTGGCTGGGAGGTGTCTGGTACAGGATCTCCCTGACCCAAGTCCCTTCATTCCCCATCTCCCTTAGCTTTCTGAGTACCAAGCTGCATCACAAACACAGCCCTGGTGATGCCTCAGAATGGTTCAGTCTGCCTTGCCACAGACAGGGCGACCCCAGGAAGGCAGAAATGCCACAAACTTATTCAAGCGGCTTCTTTTCACAATATAATGGTTGCAGTCTAATGGGAGGTACTCCAGTGGGATACACTGCAAAATGTCCAGGTTATAGTTGTTCTTTAAGTCTGAACTCTGGTCTCTGCAGGAAGAGAATAAGGTAAAGCCATTTCCCCCTTTTTAACAGTTCTGCTTTTCTCATCAGTTTTGCTTCCTTCCAGCAAACCACATTGCTTCTCCTAGTCTCTACTCCACCTCTTCCTCCTTCCCCCAGGCTTCTGTATTATATGTATGAATTTCTGACATCCTACCTCTAGTACAAGGTTGCCTTCACCACTTGGTCTTCTCCTGGGGCAGGGGCACAGCCAGCCTTAGAGGTGAAAGGATTGGAATCCATAACACACAGTCTCCGTAAGAGCAAAGAAAATGGGAACAATGTTGGGGTGATGCTGGCACACTTGCTACAAGCACAGGCAGAGCCCATAACACCATCTGTGCCACTTGGGCACAGTCAAATACTGCAGTCCGCTTTGATGATAACCTAAACTCGGATCTGTGTCATAACATATTTCATGTTAAGTGAGCAAAAATACCAAGACAAGAACCTCATACTGGGACAGCTGCAGGTGAAAGCAGCTATGACTGCTACCCAATTCTGTTCCAGGGACAGTGTGAAGTGAAAATAAGGACAATCAGGATGAGAGGGAAAGACTTAGATCAGGGGCAGAGGCATCATCAGATTTTTCATCTGTTGCAGAAAAATTTAAGTTCTGTGTTATTAAGAAAACAGACATTTCTCAGGAAAAAGGCGTAGTGGGTCTTTTTATCACATAAATAGCACCACAAAGGGTTCTTCTCCTAGATCCCGTATAGTGCTTTGTTCACTCATGACATAGTAACAACTGTTGGTGAGGATATATGGAGCAGTGACTTGAAAACTGGAGAGCAAGAATGAAAGTCAGTACTTCTGATATCTGTATGGGCAAGCTGCTGCTGCCAGATCACAGCTTCAGTTCCAGACATCTTTGCTTCTTGATGTCCTTCCTACGTGCTTTAGGAACAGAAGGACCATCCATGCTATGCGAAGGAGTATTGAATTTTTCAAGTGGATCCTATTTTCTCCAGTCCCCTGGTGCAGCAGGTTGGAAATTTTGCATCAGTTTTAAAATTTATTTCTTTAGTCTTAGTTTCAGTGAACACAGTAAGAAAATACAATTAGTTGTGCACCTATATGTATCCGCTTTGTGATAATATTTGGTATATTTTACTCTCATTGAGCCTGCCCATCTAGCACACCTTTGTATTGCTAAAATTGTAATGGCTTCCTGAAGTTTTCTGAGCAGAAGCAGAAAAACATTTCAGGTAGATAGAGAGCAGTTGGAGCATGGATGTGATGGATTATGATCTTTAGATTTTTATTTCCCAAAGTCTTAGTGAAGCATCATTGTGCATCATTGTGTGTTGTCAAAGACCAGTTCTTCATTTGGGAGAAAACCTGAGTTAACCCACTGAGCAAGGAGATTTTCATCACTCTTATGGTTCCCACCTACTGAACATAGAATCTTATTCCATTTGCTTGGATTGGTTGATCTTATTTTAAATATAAGCCAAAGTCTTTGTGCAATTCTTTGGATGAAACAACTCTGTTGTGAGCTAGATACCATTGTATTAATGCATTTTCCTTGCCCTAGAAGCTCTTAAGCCTGTACTCCTTTTCACAAACTCTCTCAGTCAATTAAAGGTGCAAAGTCATAGTCAGCCTTTGTAACGCTTCTGATGAAGTAAAAGTCATTATAAAATAATAGGATTTTAAAAGTGCTAGTCTGACTAGGCTACTGTGCAGCAGCCACCAGCTCATATTTCCCGTATTACTAAATTTAGGACTGAGACCTCAGAGACTTGTGTTGTGGTGGGCTGGGTAGGGACTCAGCAGAAAGACCATATCCCAGATTTCCAATAGTAGAATAGTAGGACCACTGAGCCTGTGCCTTCCTCTAGCCTCCTTCTCCTATTTACTTGTTGCTAGTGTCATGTACTCATTGCTGGAAGAAAAAGCAACACAAAAATGAGCCGTCTGATATGACAAGCAGTGCTTGGTTCACCAGAATGAAGCGTGGAGTGTCCCACCTGTTTTTTTGTCCAGGGAGGAGCATGTTCCCAAGGCATGTCCAGTATTCATTCCTGTGAAACTGCTCTAAGCTACCCAGAGACATGGCCTGCTTCCTCTGAATTGCTCCCATTTTAAATGTCTTCACCCATAAGGGAGGACTTGCAAGGAAGTGAAACAGGGAAAACCTAACTATCATATAGCTTTGCCCTAGACTATGTGTGGTACTGAGCTTTACTCTATGGTTAACGGCCAACATTTAATTATTTCAGGCTCGTCGTTCCCAATAAGGGCTATTCGTCATTAGACCAGAGTCCAGATGAAAAGCCACTGGTAGCCCTGGATACGGACAGGTATGCAAAGTGTTAATAAGATATACATTACAGTGCAAGTGAGCCTGCATGCCAGAGTTACCCTGCTGAAACCGCTCTTGCAGGCCACTCGTACTCTTCCTTGCCTTGCTGTTCAGCATATGCCGTAACTGGTCTGTGTGTGTAAACAAGAAGGAAGAGACATGAGTAAAGACCACTTTGATGGCAAGGTCTGAGGGTCACAGATGAAAGTTGGTCTCCAGAACCCCTTGATGTAATTTCTCTGTGCCTAAAGGACAGCTTCATGGCACAAGAGAGATAGGGCTAACCAGAGAATACAGGTCTCTGACTGTTTCTTTCTTTTATCTTGTCCTTTCCTGCAGTGATGATGACTTTGATATGTCCAGATATTCCTCCTCGGGATACTCATCAGCTGAGGTGAGTTATACTCTTTCCTGCCATCCTTGGCATGAATGCTAATAGTAGAGCAGCCAGAAATGGTTTAGAGTGGCCTTGTGCTGCCAAAAACGGCTACACAAGGAATTTACTAGTGGTGTAGACTGTGTGAGCCTGGAAGGGGCCATGGCAGAAACTGTGTCATGTTTCTTTCTTCCCTGGTGATCCAGTTAGCTTCATCCCCATGCTGCCATGGCACAGACACAGATCTGCCCGTCAGCTGTTTTCACAACTACCTTTGGCTTCACTCAAGATTTTCCCAGTTCTGCTCAGTCCTGCAGTGTTGGCCAATGCAGTGCAAAAGCATCAACTTGTCTGTCACGCCAGCTCAGCAACCGTATGCTTGCCAAGGACAGAAATAAAGGATCTGAGGGTGTGCTGTCATTTCCTGTTCTCAGGGGGCTTAGGGTCACCCAGCGCGTATTTACTTGGAGCAGGCAGAAATTCAAGGGAGGGCTTGCATATATGAACTCTTGCCCTTTCAAAAAGAAAAGGCAGGAAGCTCAGACTTGTTAACCCTCTGCATTGTTTCTGAATACATTCCCAAGCTCTCTCCTGAATTAGTTGCTCAGCCTCTGGCGACTGCTTCTGCAGAATCCGATTTTACATCCAGGGTGATGAGTGGCCATTCTGCACACAAGCAACTGGGAACTCTCTCCCCTTGTATCACTTCCTTGGGCAAAATACCTCTGAAACATACACAAACAGCGAAGAGCGGGGAGCAGATCAAATGATCTGGGCCATGTCTGGGCCCTGATGAAGTATTGTTCAGCCAGGTCCGGTTAGACAGCACCTGAATCTGAGATTACAAAGAGCCAAGAGGCTTTACCACTTTTCAACTGCTATAACGTGCCCCAGACTGAGAGGAGGAACTGCACAGTTGCCAGTGCTTTATTATCATTATTATTAAAATGAGCACTTGTCTTCATGGAAAGATTATTCCAGAACAAAATAGTGTTTCGACTTGCTGCTTTGGAATATCTCACTTCAGATATTCCTGTTCTGGAGGAAACTAGAACAACAGAAGGCAGCCCTCACCTGTGGTCAAAAACTGGGACTCTTTCATTGGTGGGGAAGCTGCTAATGATGGGGCCATACATTCCAGAATAAGGGACCTCCTTCATCTTCCAGTCATCAGAAGGAAGAAGTGTCAAGTGTTTGACTGGTTTTCTCTTTGTCTGTAGCAGATCAACCAAGACTTGAACATCCAGCTGCTAAAGGATGGGTACCGGTTAGATGAGATCCCAGATGATGAGGACCTCGACCTAATCCCCCCTAAATCGGTCAACCCTACCTGCATGTGTTGCCAAGCCACCTCCTCCACCGCCTGTCACATCCAGTAGTGAGGCCGGCAGGCTGTGATCAGTGCTTTCCACTATAACTGTAAAACTTAACAGCCATTGCTTCCTCCTATGGTAGGACGTGCACCTCTTTGTGTTCATGGAGCCAGGAGAAACCAAAAAATTCATTTTATGATTGGTTGATAAGTTATTTTAAACTCTCGTTAAACAAACAAAAAAAAAGTTGTTCAAAGTGCCAGGCAGTGCCTGGCAGAACTGACTGGTCTGCAGAGTGAATGCAGAGTGGTCCAGAGATACCTCCTTGGTTTGTGTAGGCACTGGGGATATTTTTTAAGGTGTCTTTTCCAGAATGGGAAGGGTCAGATGGGGCTGCAGGTAATCCTGCTCACCGAAACCAATCCATTTGCGAAATCAGGGGTGAGTCTGAGCTGTCAGGGGATTGTACTGGTGAGAGAAGGTCAGTTCTTAATTCATTCACTAAACCTGTTTCATTTGCATAACCGAAATGATACTGTGACTGGGGCACAGGAATGGGAACGGAGCAGGGCATGCTTTCTTATGGCAAGGCTAGCCAGGACTAGGCGGCATTTCACTGTGAGTCAGTACTAGCTAGAGCTGTCGTGTCACATTTCCAATGCAGTCCACCCTTAGCTCCACATAAAATTATCACCAAACACATCAGGTTCGATCTGCAATCCATCCATGCTCTTTGGGGATTCAGTCCTTGCCCAAAAATACCATAGTCCTGAGATCAGTCCAGTCACATATACCGACTTCAGCCTATACTTAATTCCCATGTGACCACCTGCTTCCAAAAATCTTAAACTTTGTTCAGCTAAGAAAAAATGAGTCCTGCATGAGACAGGGCTAGAGCTGTAGAGTCTGAAGGTCAGTGCTGGAAAAGCTAGTTGAAGAAAGCACATTTTTACAGTGCTAAACTGTAGATATTCTCTCAACACTGTGTCTCTTGGTGCCTGTAGGAGAGATTTGTTAACACTGAAGGAATCTGTGTGGTGGTGTCAGACTTCAGGGGAGTTTTCTGCAACAGCAGGATGAAAACAGCTTCAGATGAAAAAAACCCATAAGAGGAAACTACTGTTTATCACATCTCTGCCCATGTGTGAGCCAGGCTCGGTCTGTGTTAGAGCTGTCCCATGTTGGGAGCAATTGTGTTTATTTGATTCTGGAATAGTCAGGAAACCTGGTGTTAAGTTGCTGGACTGAATTGCCAGTTCACCAGCAGATTGTTTTGAACGCAATATCATTTCTGGAATTAGGAAACGTGTCCTCTCCCTGGCTGGTTTTACACTGCTGGCTTCAGCATATGCGGGGCTCAGGCTGGCATTTTTCTTGGTGTTAAAATCTTTTGCCACAGACATGACCGTGTTTTCCTGCCATGCCAGGAGGAAGAGCTACCTGCCTTGGGTCATCACTTGCTTTATATCCTGAGGAAGGGAAAAAGTGAGGGCAATTCCAAGCTTCCCATCAGAATTCCCGAGTCACAAGACAGAGCCTGACCTCCACCCTGACAGACAGATCCCCCATCTGAAATCTGCATGAAGGGAGCTGAGCCTTTAAGAAGTCCTCTTCATGATTAGGAGATTTATTTAACATCCTGGGGTTTCACTCTGTGCAGTGCAAAGCACGATACCATCCACAGCGTAAGCAAAAGAGCAGGCACACAAGATTCTTGGGCTTTATTACTCACTTGCTGGCATAGGCAACTGTTAAAGCTATGTTGGCCCCCCCCCTTTCTAAAACGGGGCACTGCCACCCTGGCTCCAGGCCATAGGCAGAAGACTGAGTGGTGCTGTTTACTGAGCATCCCTGCCTCCTCGTGCAGAACTGCTGGCTAACTTGCCAGCTCCTCTGGGAAGAGTGTTCCTCAAGTGAATTCCTCTCCATGTCTCACCACCTGGTAATGCTGAGGGGGAATATTTCCAAAATGTTTCTAAAGAAGCACAAAGCATCACGGCTCCAATTTTTTGCTTCTTCCTTTGTGTGCCTGCTTTTGTCTCCAGTGGTAGCTCAGGTTGAGATTAGCAAGCTGTCTGGAGCTGAGGAAAGAGCTCTAAGAACACTGTGTAAAGAGAAAAGATAAAAGGGAAAATACATTTCTTGAGGAGTCTTTTCTTAAGGGGGAACAGTCAAAACCTAACAGAAACACCATGGTCAAACCAAATCCTGTAGGATATCACTGAGTCTCTCACTCTTCTAAAGAGGGACTTTGCAGTTCAGCATCGGTACCATGCAACGTTTTCATCACATTTATCTTCCTGGGTCAGTCTCTGTGCCTTCCAGCCAGGCTGCACACGCCTCAGACTTTCCTACAGCCCTTGCTCAGGAGCTCGCAGCATTTCAGTGTGCCAGCTAGAGCAACGAGGTGTCTGTTTACATGGCTCAGCCATGGAGGACTGCAGGTCCCACAGGTCTCTGTCATGTTGCCATCGTGTTTGGTCTATGACAGAATGAGGCTTGCTGACACTGTAGCTCCCAGGATTAACGCCTCCCCTTTCAAGGACAGACCTTCCCTGATAACCACTGCCCCATGGCACCATGACCAAGTCCTTCCATTGCCCCTGTTGCTGGTTGTTGCCTGCCCTGTGACCTGAGGCATTCCTCAACCCCGCAACCCAGCAACTGCCCTCAGCCCTTTGCATTGTGTGATATGCATCTGCTTCTAGCACAAACCTTTAGGGAGGGAGTGAGATGAATTTAAGTTACAGCCAGTGCTTCGTCCAAATACAGGACGAAGCGCAAGCCAAATGTTTTTCCCTGCGCACAGGAGTTGAGTGCACAAATAGCTGGTTTGGCATGAAAGTACAGGACCATAAAATGGCAATTTTTTGGCTTCTCCTCTCTATGCTTTGTGTTCATATATTTTATTAGGGGAATAAAGTAGAAAGGGTGGGGAAAAGTAGTTACCTGTGTAGGGTCATTATCAGGAAGGCTGAATGGATTAAGGCAATGCACATGTGGTTGTCGTAGAAAATTGAACACTAATTCTTCTAAATCGCAGGCCCTTAAGCAGGTTATGACCATGCAATATGTTTGTTGGCTCATTACAGAATATGGTGGACAGCCTGTCAGTATGTATTAACTGCAGATTAGGCTGGTTCTCCCTACCTGGTCTCATGTTCAGACCTTTGCTTCAGCCAGAAGGTTTTCCTTGTGCCCTTGTTGGAGGTTACACTGTGATGACTTCCTAAGAAGGTGTATAGAAACGTGGCCGTTCTGGCACTGCCACTGTGGCCTGGAGAAGGCAGAAGCGAAGAGCACCGACCCTGATTCTGTCACATAAAACCTGAAAATCTGCGGAGCTGCTGGGCACTCTCCTAAATGTAGGTTGCATGCAAGAAAGCAAATTGTTCCTTGTTCCAGTCTTTGCATTGAACCAGACGGTCTTCTCAGGCCCCGTTTTCAGTCCAAAGTTGTACAGAATACCATGGGGAGGAGTACCATGGAGTATGAAAGGCTGCATCACTGTCCATCTAAATTACCATGCAAATAGGATTAAAGGATATTGATGCTGGTGCCTCCACAAAGGAATTTGCATTTGATACCTCCTAAAGCCAGACTGGCTTTTTGTTAGGATTTTATGTAATTTCAGTCACCAAATTACTTGAGTTTAAGCAAGTCTTTTCCTTTTATCAGTTATTTTTGCCCTTTAATATGAGCTGGCTTTGAAGTCCAGGGTCCCAGCACTCAACTCTGTCTCTCCAGACTGCAAACTCCTCATTTCCAGATGTCTATGTGAGGAGTAACACCCTCCTAGTGTTGAGGAAGGTCTTTAGGTAGCATGGTCTAGTCTGTTTTTATGGTGGTTGTAAATAAACTTTGGCTGAAAGGAGGCTGATGTCCAGGTGACTACCCTGAAGGCTCATTTGATGTCTTATCGGACATATCTTGAAGCCAACCCTTGGAAGAGCCATGGGATCATACCTGACGTTGCTGCATGTCTACCCCCAACATGTACGCTTGGCCATTGCATCTGCTATGCTGTTCTGGCTGTCTTGCCTGCAGATGCCTTGCGACTGCAAAAGCAGGCGACTGAGCCTGCTGCATGGGCTTTGAAAGGGACTTCAGGACGCTCCCCCGTGGACAGGATGGATTCAGCTGCTTCTGGTTTGTCTCTCCAGCTCCTTTCCCAAAAGGAGGCACCTGCTCTGCTCAGCTGTGTGCTGGCTGGCACACTGGTCTGCGATCCTGAGCAGAATCCTTTCTTCTCCATGCAGAGTCTGTCCTCGAGCTGGCCTGCAAGCTGTACAACAGCATGCAGGAGGCTTGAAAAGAACAGCACCCTGTATGTGACTCAACAGAAACATGAAGATGCTTTTGAAGACAGGAAGGACCCAGCTGGGCACCAGATGGAATGACAGGAAAAGGGAAACAAACAGTAACTAGAAAGGTTGCCAAGTGCTGTCTTGGCCTAGGGCAGATCCCAGTTGTCCGAGTTAATCTATCTCCGTGCAGTGCTGATACCAGCAGGGAGCGAAGCTCACTTTCGGATGCACACACCAGAAACACTGTGTCCCCCAGCTGGCACCACAGCCAGATACTGCTGTGGAGAGTGTGCTGGACTGCTAGAGCACAGAAATGAGATCTGGGGTCCCTTGCTGCCTTTGGCACATGGTGCGCATTTGCTCTAACCTCAGGCAAGTCAGGTCCCCTCTTGATGTCCCTTTCCTTCTGCAACACGGAGAAAACCTGCCTTCCCGAGGTGCTACCACCACCCTGCATGGACGTTGCTAAGTCTGTGATGGACACCATTGATAGGATAGCTCTGCAAGCAAGATGCAAAAAGCATGCTATAGAAATTTTATGCATATTTTCAAAGAACTACTCTGCTTTCCCTCTGTTTACCAGCTTCTGATGTTGCTTGCATATGCCAGAAGGCTGCGGGTGGTGGTTAGTAGAGATTAAACAGATTTGGGGGAAGATGTTTGGCAAGGACATGTTTCCCAGTTATTTGGCAGCTGGCTCTCGCACAACTGGCTTCTCAATCTACATGCCACCACAGGGAACACGTAAGAAGAGTTGGTGGCCCAACAGCACCATCCCCTGCTAGTAGAATCAAGGGGAACTTAGGAGTGCAACTGGGATAGTGAGTGCTGATGGGAGGGAAGAGAGTGTTGAAGGGCTCATTTGAGACATTCCCATGGCAGTTTCAGCATCCATATAATCATCTGAGGGTATAAACTGGCAGTTTTGCCTGGGCTTTTCCTTTACTTTTCCATTCTCCCTTCAAGCTCACATGGGGTATGGCCACTCTTACCTAGAATGAAGTAGACTTTGTCACTCGGATACTGCTTGGCTCAGCCAGCACAGGCTGCACGTTCAAAAGAAACCTCTGCATAGAAGGGCAGTGCCACAGGGCAAGCTGCGCTAGGTTGTGCCTAAGGGGAAGGCATGGGAAGGTCTTCACTGTAAGGTGGTTTCAGCTCTAGGAGAACATTGCATCCTTGTCACTTCCTTTCAAAGCGTTCCCGTGAGAGGGTTTGCTCCAAGCCTTGAACCACATCTCACCAGACAAACCTGCCCGTCTTACAGAGCCACACAAGCCCTAGAGCAGAAGGACCAGCAGCTTCGCATAGAGGAAGGGGTTGTGACCTGGGATTACCTACAGAAAATTAATTTAGGTTTCTCACAGGGGCTGGCATCCATATTTTAATTCCCTATATTATGCAGCTGAGCTGCTGCATTGCTTCCCAAAAATTACAGCTACATCCCCTCCTTTGCCTCCCTTGACATTGGTGGCAGTCCTAGGATCACAGCAGCTACATGGTGCCTGGCTGAGCACTGCTCTGACAGCTTGCTGGGGAAGCAAAGGTTGGGGACTAATTGGGATTATATGGAGCAGAGCACCATGAGCCAGGCAGCAAGCCATGTCGCAGAGCAGCACAGACACTGGCAGGACAGGCTGCAGCTTTCCCCAGTGCCTTTGGAGAGCAGCTCTTCCCAGTGCTTCCCAGAAGCACTTGCCACTGGTGGTGGCTGCGAGCCTTGTTGTGCCTGGTCTGTGGAGCCATTTCCATAGTAACAACTGGTGGTACAGGTGGTGGGATTGCATAGGCAAGTGGAAGGTACAAAAGAAGCCTCATTAAAATGTCTCAGACGTGGAAACCCGCACAGTAGGCACCAGGAGAAGCAAAGGCCATGGAAAGGCCGTGCTAAGTCCCATTACCTGCTGAGATGATTGCCCTCCTGGAGCAGCATTTCTCCCCTAGTTGCTCATCCAGCTGCCCCAGGTGAACTCATGGGGAAGCACTGCTTTCCACTCAGGCTGCCTTCTTGCTTCTGCATCCCCAAAGAGCTGTGATGCCATTTGTTACCACCTTCCTCAAGCCGGCATGATTTGAGAGACGCAATGTTTGTTGGGAGATGTAATACAGATCCACGGAGAGAGCTGGAAAACTTGGACAAGCTCTCTTCACAACAGCCCTTCTGCCACTTTCATCTCCATCCCCAGCTCACAGATTACTTTGCTCAGTTTCTTTGCACAGAAAAGTCGTGGTAGCAGCTGTGTTCAGCTTGTAGCTGCCCGTGTCCTGGGACAAACCCAAGGCAAACGTCAGACCAGCGGGAGATCCAACAACCATGATGGTGAGCGAGCCAGGGAGCAGGCTGGGATTTCTCTTCACCCGCCTGAAGGCTGTGGGGCCGAGGGTTCGCCAGGCTACTACCAAGCCTTCAGTTTAATAAAGAAGGAAATGAGCCACCATTAAATAGCATTCAAGGGTCTGAAAGCAGGTGCCACGTGCAAGCAGAGCTGGTCTGTGCCTAACACACGACTTCCAGACGTCTTTGTACATCCTGTAGCTGAGGCAGCCTGGGGCGGGAGCGTCAGCACGGGCTGTCATGCCAAGCAGCCACGGCTTCCCAAACCGACAAAGGGTCAAACCAGGAACCATGGGAAGGATCAGCGACGGTAGAAGGATAGCTAGTTGTC
>KL276568.1:0-16124 GCA_000699545.1 Podiceps cristatus | reverse complement strand
TGCCACGTCGAAAGCCGGTCTCTGGGCCGGATGCCGGGGCTTCTCCTGTTTTCAGACTGCGTAGTAACGTGAAAAATGTAATGACTAGGTCTGCTTTTGTAGTTATTTTTTCTATTAACAGGTGGTTTCAGATCTGCCCGGGTGTTGGCGCAGTGGGAGCGGTTCGGGTGTCAGTGGAGCCCGGAGAGGGTGGGCAGCGTGATTTCTGCCTCCATCGGCTGCGAGTTCTGTGCAGCACCTGCTGCTTCTCCTTCCCTTCTTCCTGCAGGTGTTGATCCGCCATGGGAAAGCGTGTGCGTAGCTGGCAAAATCCATAAAGGAGGAATTTTGGGCAGGTTGTGAATGATGTGAAGTCAAACTTTAATTAGAAGTTTAATTTTGAAATACGAAACTGTATAATAACCTGCAAGCCTTTACTTTAGCAATGTGATTTGAATTGCCTGCACCCTAACTGGAGAATTTGTGCTTATTTCTCCGTTGTGATGCTGGTCTCTGAAACCCGTTGGCTTTTCTGCCGAGGAACTAATTATCTGAAGACTGTGTGATTTAAAATATGTTTAAGTGAAATAGCTGCAACCTAGCGTCATGTTTGGATTCACAAGTGGCTTGGACAGCCAGAGCTGGTTTTTCTCTGAACCCCTCCCTGCTTTGGGCAATGAACTGTCACCTGCCCGTAAGACATTCATGCTAGCAGGTTGCTTTTATCATCTGAATAACTTGATTCTGTCTCACCTGTCCTTTTAATCAAAATCACCACCAAGAAAAGCAGAATGTCTGACTTGTCAGAGAGTCAATTTGACAGCTTGATTGAACTTGCTCAGGTATTCATTAAGTGCCGCTGGAGAGAGCTGGGAGGGTGGAAAGGAGAGACTAACAATGCTCTGGTTTTTCATGTGCAGAGCATATTCTGTGCGTCTCCTGGTATGCTGGGAATGAAACTTGGGTTAGCGCACGGATGTTTCAGCAATTGCTAGAACGCGGGCAGAATACCTAGAAAGAGTCCGAGGGCTCAGAGGAGCAAAGCGGACCGTTGCCGCTGAGCTCGTCAGTGCGTCCAGGATGGAAGCTCAGGCCCTTCGAGCCCGGCCGTGGCCTCTTTCGCGACTCGGAAGATAAGATTTAATCCGTGACTGCGGGTTAGCATGGCCGAGTTACGGGCGGCGTTTTCCGATGGAGTTGAAACTGGATGCCAGAGCGAGTGTTTTGTATTTTCAATAAGCTATGGTGAATTTTGTTGTAAAAGCACAGCGTATGTTACTCATTAAACCTCTTTAACTTTTGAACTCGCCTTCGCCAGCAATTTTCCTTTCTGATTGTATATTCTCTTAGGGAAATGGTTTGCTCTGCAGCACGGAGGACTGAGGAGTCTGAACCCAGATGTGTGACAAGGACCCGCGTAGCTACAATATAAATAACCCAGAAATGCGTTATAAAAAAATAAATCTAATCCATAGCTTTTTTTTTTTTTGCTTGTTTTCTGTGACTTTGTAAACATAAGTAATGACTGTGTATGGGGCTATACAAAATCCAAGGATTTAAAAAATATCCAGCTGCTCCGTCGTGGGTTTCAGTGGATTGCTTAATGAGCAAGTCAGATTGCGATATATGCAAAATAATGGCTGGTTTCTAATGGCCAGGCACTACACGCGCGCTGAAACTTTAAAGCAAAGCTTTGTTCCCTGCAGCTCCCGTGTGCGTTACTGGTCATAACAGCCAGAATTCCGTTAATACCTCACCAACATCAGCATCCAGCCCGACTCCAAAATAAAATAAAGCTGCATTGCTTTGCAGAGAGCAAATGTGAATAAAAATAATAAGTGCTATTTTTACATTTAAGCCTCTGCAAGTTTAGGGCCTGTATTTATGTAGAGCATGTTTTAATATGTAAGATTGAGCATATAGACAGGTGTTTGTAAGATCAGGCCTTTGGGCACTAAAAATAAAAAAAGGCATCTCTGAATAGGATCAGAGAGAATATTGTTGAGTAAATGGATATCATCTTTATGCGTGTGCATGTTCTAAAATAAGTCCGGGCTTAATAACATCAGTTTAGTATTTAAAATTTCCTTTTAGTCATCTCTTTCTCAATCATCTTTCAAAATCATGTTTTAAAATAAAGTTGCATATTGCGTTTCTAAGCTCTTTAGCATGATTTCTATTTTTGTGGGCTTATTTTTGGTAGGGATAAATCTGATATTGTGACCTACATTTCCTTATTTGAGATGGCCAGGGATGGTATCTCTACCTGTGATTTCTTTCATGCTTTTCCCCAAAGGCATTGTTTTACAATGCATATTCCAGGTACGTGACATAACAAGAAAAAGAAGTAACTACAGAGAGTAATTAGAAATACTCAACAGTCTGTGTTCTTCAAAATAATTTAATGAAATGCTCTGCTCTGTAGTGTTATGAATCGTCTTCGGACTTGATCCTTAGGGGAGTTTTTGTTCACGTGGTCTGATGTGATCAAGCTTCTGCGATAGAACTTTCCAAGCGCAAACGTTGATGCTGTTCAGGTCGTGCTTGGGACTATCAGATGTTATCTTTCATTAAAATTTTGAGTTATTACTCTCGGAGCAACATCCTGCAATCTCCTCTTTCGGAAAACACCCTCAGGGGTTGTAAACACATTGATATACGTCTTCCCAAAGCTCTGGCAAGTGATGTCTGGCGTTAAAGATACCCAGGTGTGTTTATCCTCCCTTGGACCGAGTGCACGGGTCATGCATAGCTTCATCATCACAAATTGGTCATGCGCGAGTACAGACAGGGCTGATCTGTCTCTGGCCTCGCGTTAATACCTCTGCTGCAACCAAGGGGCTTTGAGAGTGAAGTCTGGCACTAATTTATGAGAGCGATGTGGAGGGAAAAAAAAAATAGGTCAGCAAGTATGAAAGGTGCTGACAAACATATAATATCTAGAGATTGTTAAAAAGGCAAAAAAATAAAAATATTCTGAAGACGTCCTTTCCAAGTAAGTAAGTTGCTGTGCCTGAGGTTTCCTAGGCATCAGAGGGGGCAGAGGTGAAGTAAGTTGCTGGACGCGGCGTGAAAAGGCTGTGGCAGATCTGGGGAGCAATTTAGGAAATCAGCTTTCCTAATACCGCGTTCCTTGAAAGGAAGCTAACAAAATGGGGGGGTGGCTATTTGAGCAGGCTTGTTGCTTAGAAAACTGATTCTCGTAGTTACACGCCCCATTTGTGAATAGATGTGGAACCGGGAGAGGCCAACTCTGTGCTAACTCAAATTTTTCAAACTTCAGCTCTTTCATTTCTACATATTTAAGGATGACAAAAAAAAGCATGATAAAAACATCCATCTTTCTGACATTTCTGCTTAAAGTGATAGCTGCTATTTAAAGCATTATCTCTGCATTTATACTCTGAGCTAAGGTTAGACTGACCTTGCCGTTCGTGAGGCAGATGAGAGCACGTATCACAGGAAGAAACATCTGTGCAAACCGCACCGATTCACTGGCTACAAGCACGTGTGTATCGCGAGTGTGCAGAAAGGGAGTTGTGAAATCACTGATGTGCTGCTTTCGGTCAAATTGCTACAGTCATCAAAATAGCCTTTATGGCACGTGTGAGGCATTGGATCTATCTCTTTCCTAAAATAACCTCCAATTGCTTGTGGCAGGCTTTCGGGACTTACTGCTGTGACTATTTTTTTCCATTTTCCAGGGCTGGGTTTTAAATTTCTATATGCCTTCTCCAATATCTAAAGGCTCAGCAGTCAGACTGAGTAGCAACCAAAACCCTCAATGTAAGCGATGGAAGAGGTCAGAGCGGCATCTGATTCTTCTCACTAAAAACTCTGGATATTTTGACGTTGTAACTTGCAGCCGAGTTCCTCGTGGGCTGAAAAGTGTTGGCACAGTTTTTACGTAGCACCAAAGTACCCCCAATCATACACCTGCACCTTAAAGGAGGGAAACAGCACTAGGATCCTGGAAATGCTCTTCAGCTGGGAGCTTGGGATGGGGGTTTTCCTACTGGAAACAGCCCTGGGAGTAGGTTGCTCCTCCTTCCTGTACAGGCTTTTTATTACCTGCTTATTTCCTGCTTTCGGCACTAACTTTTGCTTTGTTCTTGTTTTCAGTTTAGGAGCCGTAGCTCTTCTGCCCACTTGTAAGTGCAACTGGTATGGGTAATGGTGTGAGAGAAGGTCAAGTGGATTTCAAACGGCAGGATGCGGAGCCGCTTCCATCGACCCACCTTCCTCCAGAGGTAGGAGCAGGAGATCATTGGGTGTAGGCAGTGGGTTTGAGGGAAGAGCTGCACGGCTGCTGCCCGAAGGAGGCACCTCAGTGGGATCTGAGCTGCAGAGTCCCGCGTTGCAGTGGGTGCGCAAACCACCCGGCGCGTAGCTGCTGCTTGCTCGGAGGATAGCCAGGCGTTCCAGCTCTGGGGAGAGGCTGGGCATCGCTCACAGCTGACAGGGCTGCGTTCCTTGTTCAAGGTTACGTCTTGTTATGTCTTTAGTGGCAGAGCTGGGGAGAGAGCCCTAAGTCTTGGTTTCCCTGCTCTTGCTGCCGTCGCTAGACTCTTGTTAGAAACACTGGAAGCGAAGGCGATGCGGAACCCCGGTCTGATTTAGACCAAAAGTCAGGCTGAAGTTCACACAGTGCTGCCTTTGCGTGGCTGCCCTTGCGTTTAGCACCAGACAGGCAGAGATTGGAAGGGAAAATTGAACTGAACCATGTATTTTGGTAATAAACATTAACTTTTTAGTTGTGAAACATTCTGAAGAAAGAAAGTGTTAACTCCTCCATGAAAACACAAAACATATCAAAAGTTAACATTCTTAAGCCCTGTCTTGACTTGCCTTTTAGTCCGTCACCTTCACGGTGTTAGGTTTCAAGTCATTTACTTGCTTTCTGCCCATGTGTTCCAAGATAGCTGCTTTATAAATATGAGCTGTGGCGGGAATGTCAGTAACAAAACCGCTTCCATTCCATTTATCGTAGTAGGAAACCTGTCTTGTTTTATTCTTAGGATCTGGGGACCAATGTGGAAATAGGGCTTCTGTGTTACTCGGAAGGGCGAGAGAGAAACGTACCTTCTCTGCGTGCCTAACCACGAGGAGATACTGGCTTAGCTGTTAGAAATCTTCATAGGGAGAAAACAGTAGATGTAAGAGGTGGCAGACCTTGGAACTTTGCATCCTGGCAGACGGGTCTGATCTTTGTGCTTCCTGAGCTGATCAGGGATTTATTGTGCTTGAAATTTTGAAGAGGATTTTGAACCCAGTCCTTGAGAGGGGGTAAATGCTGCAGGAAAGGTAAAATATGGCAACTTTTGCTTAGGATTGGCTGAGTCATACTGAACAATGCTTTGTTCCAGGATAACCAGGAGAAGAAGAAAGTACTCAACTCCCTGATGTCCGGTGCGTTGGCTGGTGCTGTTGCTAAAACTGCAGTAGCTCCACTGGATAGGACAAAAATCATGTTTCAAGGTGAGTCCCTTTGGCTTTTGCAAAATGCTCTTACTTTATTGTTAGCAGAATCCGGACCAGCTTCTCTGATCTCTTCAGCCAACCTGTTCTCCGGTGCTTTGCCCTCCGTCAGTCTGCAGAGACCTGGCAGGATGCAGACAGAATAGTGACGTTACCACAGTGAATTGAGTCTAAAAACCTATTTTTTGGTCCTCGGGAGGGTTACCGCAGGTGCCGGTTAGCTGTGCGTCTGGCTTGTACGACTGGATCCCAGTCGCAGGGCAGTCAGCAAGGGTTTTGCTCTTGGAGTGTAACAGAGGCGATGCCTGTGGCTCGTGGCTGTTGGCTGGCCACGTGCGTTCTGTGACATGAGGGAGAGTTTTGGAGCACAGAGACCCTGTAAAGTGGAGACACTGTAAAGGCAGCGTTTGAGGAGGTGATTTGCAGTACTCTGGATTTCTGTCTCTTCATTTTGGAGAAAGAAGGTGGGGAGGGGAAAGGAGCAATAAAAGGAGATGTAACACGGGAAGGAGGTACAGCTGTTTGAGTTTCTTGCTCAAGGCTGGATGCCAGGCTGCGCCTGCTCAAATGTACGCAGTCGTTACGAAGAGTTGCGTTGTATTGCAGCTGAATTATTTTGGTTAGAGTTGAAGCTAACGATAAAATTGATAAGAAGTGCTGCAAGAGGCATTGAAGCTGGCGTACCTAGCTTTGTATTACAAAGCCCTTTTGGGAACCTGGAAAGTGTGTAACTGAAATTAATCTCATTGGAATAGAAAATTGTCACGTCTTCAGTGGGATTTGGGATTCAGCCCTGTTCAGTTCCCCTGTTTCAGTGCAGGAACTGTCAGCTACACTAATTGTCCCAGAGGGAAGAGTGTGGCCAGTTAATGCAGTAGACATTTGGTGAGGCCCCGAATTTTAAATCTGGTTGACGTCCCAGATTAAACGAATTGGGTAGGTTTAATCTAATCCCTGGATGACATTTAATTTTGAATTGACTTTCATTTGACATGATTTTCATTCTCGGCGTGGCAGGGGCTGAGGTCTGGAGTAGCAGGGATATAGATCAGGGAGTGGAAGCCGTAGGGAGCTAAAGCCCGGGCTGGCTGCGGGCTGGGATTGCGTCTGTGACCAGATGCTTGTGCAGCAGTGAGTACGTGCTGTGCCTCCTCACCGGAACAGACACTGCAGTTCATCTGAGGTTGGAAATGGCAGGATCAGAGGTGAGATGGAGACTGCAGAGCTGGGGTGAGTCCACAGCTCTCTGCGTAAGTCACCTTTAATTCATACAGGCCTACATTTATAAAAAGACCTGTTTGGTTTAGTCCATTAAACTGGCCGCAAAGGATATGATTAAAACCTGCCCATTCTGACCAATTTCTTACTATCTAATGGATTTCTGGGTCTCTTGCTCTCCTGAAGGTTTTTACTCTGGGGCCTCTCCCCTGTCTGTGAAGAGGGAAAGCATCTTTGGGGCATGCGAGTGTAGGAAGGCTGTCCCTTGAACTAGAGACTGAGGAATTTTCCTGTGGGAGAGGGAAAAGAGCTCTTGTCCATTGCAGAGCCAATTGGTTATTGAGGTGGTTTTATTTTTTTAAAAAAAAAAAAATGTTGAATTGCATAAAGGAGCAGCATGGTGAAAATGTATTTGCATGTGATTGTTTGATACACTTGAAAGGTTACAAGTCTCAAAGGGGTTTGAAAGAAACTGCAATGGACACTTAATTGGAACCATGTTTCATTAGTGTTGCTGTTTGAGTTTTAGCCTGGGTTTCCTTCCTGCTGTAGGAATGTTACAAAACAGAGCTGCCTTATGCCAAATAAATCTCGCTTCCAAATGCCTTGTGTATTACATAGTTAAAGAGATGCTGTCAGTTTGAATGGATGCAAGAAAAGAAACTGAGTGTTCATTTGAGTCTTGCTAGGATGAAACCATTCTTGCGTGGAGCCTCGCTAAACAGGCCTGTTCTTTGCTGGATCCTGGCATTAGTCTGGAACTTGTGCATGGAAATGCTCCACTCAAATAACGGGTTGGTGCAGTTTTGTGGGGGTTTTTTGTTTTGTTTTAAAATTTATTTATTCATTTATTTTCAATGCTTTAAAGAAAGTGTGACAGCAACTGAGTGTTTTCATAACAGGAAAATGCACTTTTGTGCTAAAGAGAGTTTAGAAGCACTTACCTGTGGGAAGTCTTTGTTTATTATAAAGAATCTCTAGTTTCCTTTGCATTAATGGTTTTGCTTCTATTTTTATCCCTTAGATAAAATGCCTGTATGGTTTATTTGATCCATCCAAATGTATTGCAAGACCTAATGCTCGTTTTTTCTTTTTAGTGTCTTCGAAAAGATTTTCTGCCAAGGTGAGGTGATGTGTCTGTCTCCTGTTGACCTGAAGTGTTTGATTAATGGTAGTAATAGCCCTAACAGCATCTTTTGTTTGTATTTACTTGACTTTCTTGCTTGGGTTTTAGTAGCAGCACTCACAGTGAAAGAGCATAGAGGGAAAGAATGGAAACAGTATTGTTTATCGTACCCTGTAGGACGGTGCTCTTTCTTGTTCATGTTTTTGCCCAGTGCCTAGCACGGAGGGGCCTCGGGCGTTATTCAGTAAATGTTGTGGCACCGCCGCGGCTCGGTTTCGTTAGGCCTTCTCTAGTGGTTGCTCGTTTTCCCCCAACCACCATTGCAGTTGTTTCAGACCGTATAGGAAATTTTAATTTGGGGGCTGATGGCTATCGTGGCTTGCTGAATGTTTTGTTGCATGTGCCTTAACGGATGTTCTGTGTCTGCTGTGCTAATATGTGTAATCCGAATGTTTCTGCCTTATACTAAGAAGATTAATTTGGGTTGAGAAATGGTTTGTGCAAACAGCAGTCCAGCTCTGTGCCTTGCCCTCGGAGAGAAAATGAAGATGTCTTGAATGTAAAACTCTGTCTTCCTGGCTCCGGTTCTTTTTTGCTCTGATGTTTCTGATTCAGTCTCCCCAGAGAAGACGTTTTAGTTGTCTTATTCTGGAGTGAGGGTTGCAAGCGTAAACAGCTGATACCAGCTTACTGGGGTTGGGGTGGGAGGGAGGATTTGGAGAGGTTAAGCTATAGGGTCACCTTTTCCCCCTCTATTGTTTGGTCTCCCTCTTATCATGATCTCCCTGCCTGACCTTTGATCCGTTGCCTGCAGGAAGCCTACAGGCTGATTTATCGCACCTACCTCAATGAAGGCTTCTGGAGTCTCTGGCGGGGGAACTCAGCCACCATGGTCCGCGTGATCCCGTACGCTGCCATTCAGTTCTGCGCGCACGAAGAGTACAAGCAGCTCCTGGGGAGTTACTACGGCTTCCAGGGAAAGTAAGATGCAGCGTGGCTTTGATCCTTGCAGAGGAGGATGGAGCAGTTTGTGGGACCGTAGATTGGAGGGAAGGAGCAGGTTTCTTTGCTTTCTGCAGGCTCGCACAGTGTTGTGCCGGCCCCTCTCGTGATGGCTTCGCAGAACGGGGTGTGGGAGGGGGCTAAGCAAAGGGCTGGGCTTCTAGTCTTCTTCAGGGGAGGCATTTGTGAGAAGACGACCCCGTCTTCTAGAGGCGTGAGCAAGAAGTGGCCTAGACATTGAGTTAGCACGTCCTGTGCTGCGAGTGGGCAGGCAAAACAAAGAGCTTTTCTTTGCCGGAAAAGCAACGAGATCCAGCCTTGCGCTGTTATCTGAGCCGTGCGCGTGGCCTGAGCCTCTTGCTCTTGGGCCTGTAGTGTCTGAGACACCCCAAGTCAGGCTTGCTGCCCTCAACAGAGATTTTCTCTAAGCCTCCGTCTTGAATGGCTGTGGCAAACCACAGCTGCTTCACGCTCCTTCCCCTCAGCTCTCTTCAGGATGCAGGCAGGGAAGGGATTCAGTAGCAGATAGAGTAGAGCCATGCTCAAAAGCCACGTAGTATTTCCATCGCCAGGTGATCTGTTTGGTCTCTTCTCTCACCTTACTTTAGAGCGCTGACACCCTTTCCTCGATTCATTGCTGGCTCTCTGGCAGGCACAACGGCTGCCATGTTAACCTACCCCTTGGATATGGTCCGTGCTCGAATGGCTGTCACGCCGAAGGAGATGTAAGTGCCTAACGAAAGCAAGTACAAGCACCACGAACAAACGCAGAACTTTCTTTGAAGGTCAGACAGCTTTATTCCCGTTTTCTGGGTCACTTCTTGCTCGGAGCCTTTGGTGTAATAAACCTCTTATTGCTGGGGTCTGAGCACTGATTAAAAGACCAGAGTCCTGGTTAGTCCAGGGGCTGGAAGGAAATCGATGCTGAAAGACCTCACTAGTAAAACCTGTGCGTTGGTTCAGCTGGCACGATGCCTCCGGAAGAGATCTAACAGAGAGGATAGCATGTCATGATAGGGCCGTGGGAGAGCCGGTGACTGGCTTCTCCATTTGCAGACAGGCTTCTAAAATCCCTTCTGAGCTGGTTGATGAGCTCAGAGCCGAATTAATTAATTGTTGATCCTTCAGAAAGTCCTGTTGGAAATATTACTGGTGCGTGCAGTCACTAACCAGCGCAGATTTGGTTTTCCTCTGTCCACATGCTAGGTACAGCAATATCGTTCATGTCTTCATCCGAATATCGCGAGAGGAAGGATTGAAGACATTGTATAGGGGATTTACACCAACCATCCTTGGAGTGATTCCGTATGCTGGGCTTAGCTTCTTCACCTACGAGACTTTGAAGAAACTACATGCAGGTAAAGGCAACTTGGTTTGCTTTCAGATGAAAAGGTGTAGGATTTCGGCCAATTCGAGATGTTTGAATTCAGTGGTACAAGTCCTTTTCCTGGCCTTAGAGCCAATTGCACAGTTCTGGGCTTGTGGACGATGCCTGTGCCCCGTCTCTCCGATTCCAGGCTACGAAGAAGGCAGGCTGCAGGAAAGCAGCATCTCTGTCTTGCAGAGGAGCGAGAATGTGCAAGTCCTGGGTGCAGGAAGACTCGGTTACGTACCGAGTCCGCTAACAGCCAAGTTGGGAAGGAAATCTGGCACTCGGTGCTCTCTTTGGCTCTCAGCCCACTTGACCTTAATCGTGTGTTTATTACAAGAAGCTTTCTACACTCTGCTACTTTCTCTTTCCCAGATCACAGCGGGAAATTGCAGCCATCCCCTCCGGAGCGGCTTTTGTTTGGTGCCTGTGCAGGCTTGATTGGCCAGTCGGCTTCTTACCCCCTGGATGTGGTTCGCCGACGAATGCAGACGGCGGGGGTTATGGGACACACGTACAGTTCCATCCTTCTCACCATGCAGGAGATTATAAGAGAAGAGGGACTAATCCGTGGCCTGTACAAAGGACTCAGCATGAACTGGGTCAAAGGTCCAATTGCAGTGGGAATAAGCTTCACAACCTTTGACCTGACGCAGATCCTTCTCCGTAAATTACAGCACAGCACTAATGTTGAAAGGTAGTAGCTTAATCCCCGCAGCCCTTGCTGGGGAAAAGTACAACGTGTGTAGAAAGAGCAATGCTAGCGTCCCCTCACTTTGTACACGCTCTCCTGCAGCCGAGAACTTACCTTTCTTGTTTGTTTGGTTTTGTTGTTGTTGGATATTTTCTTTTTAATGAGCCTCTGAGTTCTTTGGAACCCTCGACCTGAAAAATAACCCTTTCCTAAACAAAATTCTTCTTACAATTCTGCAGAACTGAGTCCTCTAAAGTAGCTGCCTCACCCTTCTGTTTTACTCTTTGATACCAGGAGTGGAGCCTCTCAAACAAACCCGTGCTGCTGCTGGCTCCTCGCCTGGTCTCTGCGGGCAGGTGAAGTGGTGGATGATGGAGGAGAGGACTCGGTGCTGTTGGAGTAAAGCCCCGAGTCTGGGAAGTGACTGCTGCTCATGGTAGGGAGTTCTTAGTTACTGAACACGGGTTGGCTGGAGGCAGCCTGCCAAGTGCAATATTCCAGTTAGTCTGTCGGGAATTCCAGATTCCTCTGATCTGTAAGCATCGGTCCCCATAAAACGGGACACAGCAGGATTTAACAGGTCCAGGTCGCTTCTCTTGTTCTGGAAGCTGACTGTGAGCTCCGGCTGGAAATGCTGCCCTTTTTCAAATGTTCTCGTTTCTGCGTTTTGTTGCGTAAAGTATCTCGTGCGGTCGCTTCTCTTGTTCTGGAAGCTGACTGTGAGCTCCGGCTGGAAATGCTGCCCTTTTTCAAATGTTCTTCTCGTTTCTGCGTTTTGTTGCGTAAAGCATCTCGTGCTTGCAGTGTCCCTCTGAGATTACCAAAGACTGTAGACAGCAGGGGAGGAAAGTTCTGAGCGGTTTTATAAATCAAATTCTCATGTTTGTTGTCAGTGTTGTTGAGTAGGGGCTGTGCCTGGATTCACAAACTGGATTGAGTCGAACTGCAGTAGCGCTTTCGGGCTACCCAAACCCTTCCGTCATTCTCCTGGTCTTAAAGCAGCGTTTTCTGAGGGATTTGGCAGACTGTAGCGTTGATGCACTAGAAAATGACGTGTTATGTACTTAAAATTTAAGCAGTTTTATCCTTCAGTATTATTGTTGCTGCTTTACGCGCGATGCAAGAACAAACATCTCCAAGGTGCACGTTTGATGCAGACTTAGCTATCCCGAAAGGCTGTTTGCGTCCGGTGAACGCAGCCTAGCAGTTGGCTGAAGCTGCTGGCCCTGCTTCTGGATGGCCTTGCTGTCTTTTGGTGCCTGCTGTGTCGGTTGTGTCGCCTCCGTTCATTAGTCCACACCTAAGCCCACTTAGTTTGGTTCCTAGAGTTCTTCCGGACCAACTGGGTCCTTGGGAGAATGGGCTCCGCAGCCAGTGTTGACCCTTCAGAAATTACATGTAGTGCCGGTCATTTCCAGTCGCAATCTGAAAATGAACGGTAAAGTACCTTTCAGTGTTTTCTATTTCAAGTCTTCAGGGAAATGGAGATTTGGGGGTGGTTTTGTTTTATGTTCCATTCCTTTATTAAATTTGGAGTCCGAGAGAGGTCAAAGCAAACTTTAAACTTCTCCAAGAATCAGATTACATAAGCCAAGATTAAAAATCCCTTTCCAGCTGATATAGTCTGCAATGTATAAAAGAAAAATAAGGCATTATTTAAAAGCTGTCCTTTTCCAGTGTATGTATTCTAGCCGTTGTTGTTTGAGCCTTGTGTCATGGCTTTCTTAATGGGAATGGAGGTAATTGCACAATTGGTAGAAATAGCTTTCTCCTTTCTTTTGTTTTTGCACTTGTTCCGTGGAGCGTAACTTGCTTCTAATGCCAAATATTTCCCTAGGAATTGAGCACCTACCCTTCCATTTTGTGGACGTGGCAGAGAGCCAGCATACTGAAGTGTTAGCATGTGTGGTGAGCACCTACCCTTCCATTTTGTGGACGTGGCGGAGAGCCAGCATACTGAAGTGTTAGCCTGCGTGGCGTTCCCAGAACACGTGGGGTCGATCGTACTTTAATGGTTGTGGATGGGCGGGGTATTAACCTCAGTAATTCCTGCCTACAAATGACGATTTCTGCCCTGAAACTTGACTGCAGTCACTGATTTACCTTGTTGCTAAAGAAGTGTTAGGTGGTGGTGTTTTAAGAGTTTTAGAGACGATAGCCATGAATTCCGTGTATTTTTGGCTCCCATTGCTAATGGAAGGTGATCAGCTGTTCTCTTCTTTTGGGTGAAATTTTGTTTTGCAAGAGCTCTGATTTCTTTTCTCCAATGGAGAAGCCAATTAATTCTGCTCTTGTCTTTATCTGGTCTGGCCCAGTGAGGAAATAACTAAGGCAGTTGCATCCTACCACAGAAATGAGGCACAGGCCAGCGACTAGGTGTGTCAGCAGTTGACCGCGTGTACGTCCGTGTACGCGTGTCTGACCGTGCGTACGTGCATGCCAAGTTCTCTCTCAGCTTGGAGGCGGCCAGTTTGAAGCGCGGTCCTTTCTGCGCAGCCGATGGCCACTACGTGAAGGCGAGAGGAAGCTGAGCTGTGGCATCCAAGTTAGAGCGGGCTCCTTTGCTCCGCAGTACGGTAGGTCGTCTTGGAGGCAAGCGCAGCAGACCTTGTCTTACGAGATGTTGAGCATCACCGAACCCCTATGGCAACAGAGGTGGCTTAATTCCTCCCGGGGCCTGACCGAGAAAGGACGTACACTGGATGAGTGGCCTCTTGTTCGGGACTGAGCGGGAGGGCAGAGCCGCACAGGGAACCTCCTGCCACGTCGGGAGCGCAGCGAGCGCATTAAATGAGTGGGAAGCCCGTGGAGGAGGCAGCTCCTGGCTGCCTGACCCTGGCATCGCCCACCTTGCAGCGAGGCGCGGGGCAGGCCGCTCATCTAGAGTGGCTGAGGATCTCCCAGCTGAGGAACAAGACCTGGAGCTCAGCCAGACTCGGAAGCGTTGGGCTCAGAGACGTTGTTCCTTAATTAGCAGCTGCACCTGATTGCAATTCGATGGATTTTTAGCCAAACATGTTTTTCCAAGTTTTGCAGGCTGAGTGTTTGTTCAGAGACAGGTCTTTGAATTCAGTCTGTCATGGTTTCGGTGCTTTTGTTTCTTGGGCAAAAGTGTTCGGAGTAACTATGTGTTACTGCTTTGGGTTGTTTTAAATAGCTTTTTTTTTTTTTTTTCTTTTTCCCCCCTCTGATTTGAATGTAGAAAAGGAGAAACAGAGTGTTCTCTTCCCTCCTCTTAATCCTCGTGTGAACTGAGACATGTTCCAGATCTCTCTGCTGCCTGGAATGAGTGTCCAAGGAGTCTTGCGCATGCTGATTTGGAAAGGGAGGGTGCTGCGTGCTGGTTGAGAAGGTCCGTTGCCTTTAGCTCTGAGAAAGGAGGCAAGTCTTAACAGGAATATTCTCTGGTCCTCCTTTTCTTTAGAACTTCTTTACTACCCCAAATTCCCCATTTTTTCTTTTTTTTTTTTTTTCTTCTCAAATTCCTTGCTTTTATTTTTCAAGTCATGTTTCTCATTGTTCCTTAATGCATTACTGCCAAGCATTAATTTGTGCTTTTTTTTTTCTTGCCTACTCTCCTTCCCTGCTTCTGCACCTTTAGTCTTGCACTAGCACTTCAAGAAAATCAGGTCCAATGAAATGCACCCAAAATGACAAAATTTCAGCTCTGATAGCAATGCCCAAACAGCCCAACTAGGCTTCCCGCTGCCAGGCGGGGATGCTTGGGCGGGGGCAGGACGTGAAAGGCACTAGATGATGGGGCAGAAGGGTTTTGTGGAAGGTTCTCGAACTATCTGTCCAGCCTCGCGCCTTGGCTTCTCCTGGCACCTTTCCTTCACGAGCTGCGAAACGCTGCTGCTGCTTGTCGCCTCCTCTTTCGGCACCTCCGCGCGATGCCCGCTGCGCTCCGTGGAAGTGGCTGCTGGCTGGCTAGGTCGCTCGGGGAGAGCTGGTCCTTCCGGGAGCCTCAGAGGGTCAGTTGGGGAACTCGAAGACGTGAGAGATGGGACCTGAGCCGGCTTCTTGCAAGCCCCTTTGCCCTACCTGCCCCATGCAGACCCTCTGCCAGCTCCCTGCGAAGGCAGAGCTGCCGAAGAGCCGGCTGGTGGCTGGCAGGGCCGTGGTGGAGGGGTCAGGAGGCGAGTCGGGGCCTCCCGAGGCACGAAGTCACTGAAAGCGGTGGGGTGGGTGGTGCGGCGTGGCGTTGGTACTCCGTGGGAGCTCTCCACAAGCAGCTTCATAGCTGCTGTGGAAAAATAGTGGTACTTCTGTTAACTTAGCGCCTTCCACCCAGAAAGGCTCGAGCACCGTCATCTTCACCCTCCGGTGTCTTTAACACAAAAGCAGGTGAGACGTGAAAGGAAACTTTGAGCAGAAGCGCTGCGGCAGCCCCGAGCGAGCCTGCTGCCAGTCCCGGGCGGGCAGGAGGGGGAGGAAATGGGGTGAGATGCTTCCCGCGCCGTTCCCGGTGCCCAACTGGGTGCTGGGGCTCTGCAGAGCGCCCGGGCGTATCTCCCTGCCTGGACTGGGCCAGAGGAGGAGGTGGCCTTCCTACAAAACAGCCTTTTTTTTATTGTAGGGGCTGATTCCCCCCGGCTCCCCCTTGAAGGCCCTGTGCTGCAGGGTTTCCCGGCACTGTTCACTGCCTGTGTGGTCTATGCATATATTAGCACAAACACTGTTAAAGGCCTTTTGTCGAGACGCGTCCTCACCATCAATGTGTGCGTGTATGTATGTGTGTCAGTTTTGACTGCTTTTCTTGGATCTGGAGTTCTATTTTATTGCAGTGAAGACACTTTGTTATATAATGTTTATATATTTTAAGATTTGTGCCAAGAGAGGATGTATATTTAATAAAAAATTATAATTGACTTTGCAGGCTCTCTGAGGGTGTCTCCTATGATGCGTTGTTTGTAAGAGAGAGGGGCCTGGCATGTCTAGGTGCATTTAATCGAGGGACTAAATGTGGGGGTGTCTGGGGGGCGCTGTGGCTGGGGGTACCGTGGCTGGGGCTACCTCTTGCGGGGCTCACTGTGCCCCCAGCCCCGCAGGTCTCCTGCGCAGGGAGCACCCTGCAAAGCATCGGGTCGGTGGGTGGAAACTGGGAGAAGCCTGAAGGGGAAGGAAAGCAACTCTGGAGGTGGTTGGAAAGGTCTGGTTCCTCCAAAGGAGGCCTGGGCCATCGCCATCCCCAGCGCCGCGGTGCGGGACGGGGACGGGTGTGCAATGGCAGCAGGTGGCACTGTCGGCTTAGCCAC
>JMFS01086717.1:0-16947 GCA_000699545.1 Podiceps cristatus | reverse complement strand
CGGCTGCGTGGTCCGGTTACTGTTCGGGGTTGAACCACAACAATAGCACAGTGCACAAAAAGCACTTCTAGAATAGCAACTGAATCCATGAGTAACTTTTCAGCTTTTACATCTTGGTTTAGCATGACATCATAAAATGCTTTTTTTAACAGCTGTTATTTTGAGAAATATTAGTTTTCCAGGCTGCTGTTCATTTTGTCTGCATTTCAATAATATGTCGCTTATGAAAAAGTTGACCTCAAGTATTGAATACTGTCTGAAGGTTTATAGCAGCATTTGATGCTCTTTCTGGAAGCACAATCAGTAGGGTGTGGCTCTTTCAACTGTAATGTAATAAAGGCTTCTCTCTTTCACTATTAAACTTAGGGGAAAACATTAAGGGCAAAATGAAAAGGAATATGCCACCTCCACCCTAAAAAAGTCTTCAAACACATCTGCAGAGGAACTGTTAAATGTATCTGAACATGCTCTCCCCTTTCTCTCAAAAACTTTTGTACTGTGCTGGTAGGTGGCAGCAAATCCATAACTTGTTTGGGGGAAGGAGGGGGGGCAGAAGTGACTTAACTAAAAAAACAGCTGTGAAAATTACAAAAAGCACCTGGGCACACTCACAGACCCAGGGGAGGAGCCACTTTCAGCAGAACACGCAGGTGCACATAACTTCCTGGATTCAGATTGGATTTCTCAATGAGTTTTCTTCCTAGAAGAGAGCTGGAGGATCCTAGGAGCTTCTGTACACTTCTCCTGGGGTATCAAGATTGTGTATAGGATATGGACTTGGGTAGGTGTAATTGTGCCAAGTTTTGACTTTGTTTCCTCAGTTGTGGCCAGAGAGTGCCCCAAGTTTCAGAAAGAAAAGGGTATTTGTAGTTTGTTTTCTTCTGTGGTACAGATGGATAACAATGAATTACACTTTTTCCTGTCCTGCTTTTAAGGTACCACAGCTTTACATTGCCCTTGCTCATGCCCAATCCAAAACATGTCTTTACCAGCTGGGGACTTGAATTATCTTCAAAGAGAGAAGTTTAATTGAATTGTTGTTTCATTAACAGTAAGTCATATTACAAAAAACACAATACAAAGACAAAAATTACCTAAGAGTAACTGATGCTGTAATAATGCCTGGAGCCCTCTCATGCAGTGCTTTTGTGCACAGCTAATATAGTCAGTTCAGCTTTCTTCCTTGCATATGATCCGGTTCCTGCTTTCAACATGTTTCCATCATTGATCTTAGTCCTTTTATTGGTGATTTGGTTTATGAAGTAAGAGCATATAATTCTTCAGAACCCAATTGACTGCCCTACACCAGTGCGTACAAGCTATTCAATATTGAAAAAAATCATGTTGCAGCACTGTGACAGAACACAGTAATACTGTTAACCATAAAACTATTTATTGGAACTTGCTTAAATCATGACCATAATAGGATGGAAATCAGTTCATCTAGATTTCCCCAAATCAGGTAAAGATACATACAGAATATACTAAATATCTCATACAGAAGCATAACAATTGCATGTACAATTTCTACAAAAATTATATTTTCTGTGTATTTGTAAGAATTCATTGAAGAGCTGACAGACTGAAGACAGGCTCTCTATAGGTTTCTGCATCTCAGTTGATATTTCTTTTTTTAACTGAGTTTACAGTATTTTCTGTTATCTCTAGACACACCTTTATAGTTTTCTGCCATTTTCCCCCTTCAGACTGCCTCTGCAGTGGTAACAGGGCTGTTTAGCTTTAAATATCAGATAGCAAGATCAAAAACTGTGGTGGATGGATGTTAACTTTTTGAACCTGATTCTCTCTTCTTCCTTACCATCTACCTTAGAAACTCAAAAAACAATCACCTGTGAAATCTCTTTCTGAAATTCGATTGAGTCTGCACACTGGGTTTAAAAATTACCCAGGTGGGGAGGACACACACTTGTCAGTGTGTCCAAAGCTTTCCATCAGCTTTGTTTCCTTTGGAAGTAAGGCTGAAAAAGCACTATCAGAGAAATTAGGAAACAAAGTCTAAGGACCTGCTTTTTACATCAGAGTAATTTCAAGTACATGTAAAGAAAAAGAGCAAGATTGCTTCTTGTTAATTGCTATCAGAAATTACAGTGTGACCTTTATACACTCCTCAGAATTGAATGAAAGAAAAGTAATGATGACTAAAGCTAAAACCAGGTTTTTAGAAATATCTAGGTGTCATGGGATGCTACCTTGTGATTTGGGCAGCAAAATGTAAAGAAAAAGCCATCATCTTATCAGGTTACTCAAAGTATTGATGAGATAAAAAACTGGACTGATGGGTTAATTATTTAGATTATTATAGCATTATTTTCTCGCTATCAAAATAAGTTACAATAAAAACATACTTGCTATTTTGCAAATTCAATCATTTGATTTGCAGAAACTCTGGAAGAATTAAATGTACAATACATATGCTTGAGATGGAGAATAATGAAATCTGGGAAGTCAAGGAAACTTGAATGCATGATCAAAAAAAGTATAGATGCCATGTAAGATGCATTATTCCTACAAAAATTGGCAAATCTTTATTAGTCTTGTCATAAACTTCTAGTTTTCTTTGATTTGATTCAGGCTATTAGTTTAAATGATTTTAAAATCAGTATTTGCATTATTTAATTTGCTTTCAGTGTTATTTAAAGAAAAAATAAGTAGGATTCCAATTCCAAGCACAACAAGGTGCTTGAAATGTTGCATTTAAGTATTATGACAGAACAGCTACTTCCTTTGCAATAGGATTATTATTTGACTCGGAAAATTCTGGAGTAAGCTGGCGGAAGAATTTGTGACCATGAGAATCTGTGTTTACATACACATAACCTGGAGGAGATGGATAATTTGCTGGGCAGGTCTCTTGTTTCTTTGGAGTATATTCTGTGCGATACATAGTTTCATCTAGAAAAGGAGCTGAATTAGGAACTAAAGCATGTACAGGTTTGAAGCTTTGAGCGGGAATGATCTGATGTGGTATGTAATGAGATTTGAATGTAGTTAAATCATAAAATTTTCCTGTGGGTTTTGGAATTTCCTGTTGTTTCTTAGCAATCTCTTGCCGACAGCTGCCCCAAGCTTTAAAGTCGTCCTTCGTAGTAGTAGTCCCTTGAAAAGGGACATTGGTGGTTCTTCCATTAGAAACTGGTCTCATGGGGACAGCAGGAGAAATCTCATGCTTAATGAAATCAAGATGGCTTGTGGAGTTAAAATCCATGTTGCCTGGGGGTGGAACGTACTCTTTTGTTTTGCGGACCTCAGGTAAGGAGACCAACCATGGCTGAAAACGATCCTGAAATTCAGTGACTCCATTAAAACGAGCATTGGATCCAATTTTTGCATTTTCAGGCTTGCAGCTTTTTGCAAGTTGCCCAGGTAGCCCTTTAAAATCATTCCGGTGGGTTGTGAGATCTTCAAAGGGTTTGTTGCTTGGATTGTACTCTTCCTTTGATCTTATGAATTTTGGTTCTAGCTGATGAGCAACGTAAGAAGTGCGATGACTAGTAGTACTATCAAAAGGCACATCTGAGAGCTTGGCTACACAAGGACGTTTAAAACTTGGCCTGGGATTCAGTTCCCTAGGAACAAAGTCATCTTGAAACGTAGTAGAATTTCCAAACTTCTCTGTAGGTGGGTGGTATATATGCTCCACCTTACTAGGTTCCCTTCTTTGAACTTCCCATGCCCTATAGTCATCTTTAAGGCAAAAACAAAACTTCACCATACAAGTGTTATTACTTAAGACCATTCCTTTAAAATTAAGCCAAAGTCTTCTGGTATTAAATCTTGCAAAACAAAGAAAATGGATGTAAGTGAGAATGATAAAGTTACCTGAGTATTTGTATTATGACAAAATTGTCTTCTATTATTGGTGTGATAAAAACAGATGAAAAAATTGTACATAATGCCCTATTTGGTTTGCTCAAGGAAAAAGAAAATGTTGCATGTACATATTTAGTGTGTGTTCTATAGAGAAAATAGCCATGTACAGGTATTAGATACAATATTTTACATTTTACTCAGAAGCTTACGCAAGGACTTCTTGCTTACAGGACTGAAAGGAATCTCCTAAGTCAATGGGTCATGTTCTCTACCGATCAGGACAATTCTCTCTCATAATTTCCATAACAACATTGTATCATGTAAAGCTTGTTGGGATTTTTTTTTCTTTGCTTCCAGGTTTTTATTTTTTTACTAACAGGCTGTTCTGCTATAACTACAAAACTTACTGTCCAGTCTAAACTTCTTTATGGGCAGTTGAAATCAATTTGTTGTCTTGCAATCATTGTACTTATTTCAGATTCACTGTTTTTTCACTCCTTGATCCTTAATCCCTGTTGAACTGCTAACATACATTTTAAACGAAGAAGTTGCATGCTAAGTTGTATGCTAAGACTAGACTAAATTATTATTTGCTAGCTTACTACTTACACAAAGGCTAAATAGAAATATTTATATGAATTAATAAATATAAACAGAATATTTATATAAATGCATTTCTATCTAGCAAAGGCCTAAGCTTAAAAAAGCTAGTGAAGTACAGGGTTTTTTTGAAAAGCCTTTTTCCCCCAATGTTATGCAACTCTCTGTCCCTGCACTCTCTCAGCTGCTCATTTTGCACCAAGCATTCTAACTTCCTGTTATTTTGCACCAAGCATTCCAACTTCCTGTTTTAATAGCCAAATCTGATTCTCATTATCTCAAGTATCTTTTCGATACCACTGCCCCTCATAATCAGGAACATCTTGATTTTCACCCTGGCACTCTAGTAGATCATATCTCATCATTTATTTTTACTTGCTTTTAACTGGGGCTGCAATGCAGTACATGTAACAAATTCAGTAACACATTTTATGTATAAAATTTTCTGCTTATATCAAGGTCACTTCCCAGAATAACTTAAAAGATCCAGTGCCTTTTGTACTGACCACTATAACAGAACAATTTGTGTCAAAACAGATCATTACTAGGCTGATACTCAAGCTATACAGTACACAAGAAAGAAATCTAAAATCAACTTTTGACAAATTCTCTGAAAAAGCATGTTACATGAGCTAAAACTATCTGAAAGATATATCATCACTTTAATTGCTACCAACTTTTGCCTAATATAGGCCTAAGATAGTATATGTCAGAATTTCTCTCCTTCTAGCCAAGAAAACCTTAGAGGCAGCTTTTTGTTTAGAAACAATAAATGTCACCTCTAAACAACTGGAATGCTGAACATCTTATGGGATTATCACCTGCTTTCTATTATGTCTTACTCTCTGTCCCAAACTAAGGAAGTAGTTTCTAATATAGATAATTCAAAATACTACCTTTGTGACGGTTACTTTTCTTTCTAAAGGCAGCATATATTATTACCTTGATAGGTTGGTATGGTAACCAACTTTCCTCCTTGAATGTGTTTTCTCTCTAGAGGTCTTACTAATGTCACTGGTTGTATTTTATGAGCATTATAATCTTTCTGGTAAGTGGTTCCCAGTTCTATCTCTCCCATCTTTGGTTTATATTCTTCTTGTACCCGAAAAGGTCGCTTCACAATATCATATGGTAAATAATCAGATCTGAAGTGGGAAAAAAGAAAATAATGGTTAAAAAACGTCTTTTTTTTTCTGATGGAGTCACTTTTATCTTTTTTTCATTACATGGAAAAATAATGACTTAAAATGTTTACTCTGAACAATCAATCTGATGCCCTATGTTAGAGGGATAGCAAGGAGGAAAGAAAATCATAGTACATAAATCTAGGCTCTTCGATGCATGATATAGCCTTTATTCAAAGGTAGGTAGTGAAGCAACTTTTTCAACACTCTGAGTCTCATTCCCAGTTTAAAAATATTATTTAAGATGACTGAAAGGAGACTAGAAAAAGTTGCTGTAATTTTACAAAGAAATGATACAGGAAACAGAAGCAGAGCAAAAATCAAACTATTACAAGTGGCAGCATTTACTAATTGCATGAGGAGAAGGGAATATAATCAGAAACAGCTTTTCACTGTTTTTATATGGGTACATTACATTAAAAGGGTGTATATTACACATGTAGGTGATTAAACAGTATATGCAGTACACAATCAATCTTGCAGAAGGGCATTTTGCCTTTCTATGTAGATCCCTTTTGGGTTTTTTATAAACAAATGGAGTTTCACCTGTTACCTCTATAGCTTAAAAGAAAAACAATAATAGAAAAAGTAAAGGTTTATGTTCCTGTCACATTATTAATAATGAGTACTGTCTTTTTTCTAAGTCTTTACAGTTGGCTTTCTTCAGACTCCTAGTAATTTAGAACTGCCTGAATTACAAAAAAAAAAAACAAAAACAAAACCAAAAAACTCCCTGATCCTTTTTCTTATTCTCCCGCTTAGATTCCACGCATGTATTACAGAAAGTTCCCCAGCTTGCCAGCTTTTTCAGGCTTGATGAGACCTAGATTTCCAAACCAGGCTGAAAACAAGGACAAAAATTGTAGATTATCTTTACAGGATAAAGGATGCTGTAAAGAATGCAAATATTTTTGTATGCATGCTTCACTATTTTTTATGACCTTTATGTGGTAACTGTATTTCTACACTCAATTTATACATTTAAATATGCTAAAAGTGTAAAGGATGCAATGATTGCATTTTGAAAATGACTGCAATACAATGTTCAGTCCCCCCTTAAATGAGAAAGTATGAGAAACTTTATAGAATAATTGTAAAAGGCATTGCTTCAAAATGTTTACTTAAATGTTGTAACTCCTTCCATTTTCCCACGATGCACTTGGTACTCTTGTTTCGGCTTAAGGCTCCGGGGAGGAGAGATGTTGCTATACTTGGGATATTTTTCCACATACTCTGTTGTGAGGCACGGCTGTTGTCCATTATCATAAATCCTTGTGGGTTTATGAGGGCAGCGATGGCGCCTGGGTGAAACACATCAGATGAGATCATTTTGAATAGTTTCATTTAAGGGGAAAATCCATGCCCTATCTACTGGGAGTGAATAACAAATAGGGAAGATTGTTCAATGTCAGTAGCTTGTGTTTAAAATCTTTTCTGAGTGATAAAGAACTCAAAATATTGTGCTAATGGCATGGTTCCCAGAGCACAGTACACTAATACAGTAATAAACAGTATCAGTATGGGAGATAGTCCTTAGTACAGAATACAAAGGATGGATAGAGTTGATCTCAGTCCTCTAAACGACGCTGTCACCAAGATGCACTTCCTCTCTTTTTTTAATCTTTAATGATATTACTAGTCTTACTTTTAAAAATAAGTAACTATGCTTCATTTCTTTGCTCATATTCTGTCTTTTTTACTGTTTTCCCTCATCACTTGTCTCTTTATTTCAGCACATCTGCTCACCTGTTTTCCCCACAACTCTTGATTAACCCTTTTTGATTAAAATTTTAGTGATTTAAAATCCCATCTGCTCTTCTAGTGCTCTGCAGGCTGGTTCTGACTTGGCAACCTTTGGGGTTTTTTTCCCAAAGACTAAGTCCTCTATCCAAAAACTGTTTGTTTAGAAGTACTGACATCCCTTTTTCTTAATAGTTTTTATTTCAATTACACCTGCGTGTCATTGATGTTTATTTTAATGACATTGTGTTAAAAGGTGTCGAGCTATATCATGACTTGATTCATTACTTATACCTTGTTGTTTTGTGTAAATTATGCATGAAATTAAAATGCACGTTATTTTCTATATTGCTTTGAAAATGTTGTTATTTTAATTTGCATTAGATCTTTGGTAGTTTGTTTCAAGCATAGTTTTAAAATTTTACTTTGTCTGACATGATTACTATTTAATCTCTCCTTTAAGGAGATATATAATGAAAGATGTTCCTCCTACTTGTGGCTGACAACTTGCAATACTGGTTCAGATATAGCAAAAGGAAATAACAAGAAATAAAGCATAATTTTTTAATTAAGAGAGTCTTGTAAAATTCTGTACATGAAAACCAAAAATAACTAAAGAACAAGAAGGGTAAAAGTGTACCGCTCTTACTGGGTATAAATCAAGTTTCAGGAAGCTAGATATCCAAGGAATAGTTCAAAAGTCTGCAGAGAAATTTAGCTAACACTGAACCCCAAGAAAGAAAAAAAAAAAAAAAGGAAAAAAAAAAAAGTTAAGCCAAGGCACAAGTACAATAGAATACAGAAACAGACATGCAGGGCTCCTGCTGGCAAGGGTAAAACAAAAAAAAAACAAAAAACAACAAAAAAAAAACCACTAAAAGAAGTTTTCTGGAACTGGAGATCCCTAAAGCTGGTATCAGTTTGAGCTGCCTGTCTCTGCCAGCTCAGTAGTTCAATAAATGAGACATGAAGAAGCCCTCAGTGCCTCAGGTGCTTACTCCTTTTCAATCAAGTCAACCAACAGCCAAGTAACAATTGAGGGACCTATTCAGAACATGGCAGGGAAAGGAAAAATGAAGAGGGAAAGAACAGGAAACACAGGAAAACAGGGTGTGTGTGTGCTATTTCTCAGCACAGTGCTTGCCTGCCACTACATTTTTCATGAAAGCCAGTTACGACCGTAGTAGTATTCTTTCAGTAAGTATAAACAGCATATGCTGTCATGCAGCATCTAAAAGTAACAGCCAAGCAGAAACTAAATGTTTCTGCTGAACTGTTCTGCATTCTGAACTGAATGTATGTTTTGAAAGCTAGGTGAAATATAGGGTATCAAAGTACAGTGTTCACATATTTTAGGCGTAAAATTCAAAGGAGTTTGAAACAAACAATATTCATCTACAAAAACTTCATTTTGACAATCTTCAGTTTGCCATAAGCTGGTCCAGAAGACAAATTACCAAACAAAACACCTACTCTGTTCTGGTATCACCAGTCTTTAAAAACTTAACCGTATTTTCTAAGCAGTACTGTCAGTATATCCCCTGTATTGCCAAACGGTCATGTTACAAACAGAAATAGATACTAGAAAAATAATTACTTGCAGAGTGAACCTGCAGTTCTTGGTAGATTAAACACAGAGGTGAAAGTAATCTACTGTATCTCTTTTTGCTTTTGCAATTGCATTAGAATTCATTGCTGAATCAGAAATGTCCTTGATCCCAGTTATTTCTAACATACGAAATAATTCTGAACAGCCTCTAACTATATACAAAATTATTTAGATTCAGATGAAACAGTTCAGGAAGATCCTACATCCTCCGTGCTGTGAAAGAACTTTCAGTGGGCCTAAAAGGCAATGTAAAATTACCTTAATATACCTTACCTTACCTTACCTTACTATTACCTTACCTTACCTTTTACCTTACCTTACTATTACCTTACCTTTTACTCCGTGCTGTGAAAGAACTTTCAGTGGGCCTAAAAGGCAATGTAAAATTACCTTAATATAAATGTGAATTTGAGTTGGAGATTAGGGGTCTTTTGGTTACTGCTAAATCTCCTTTTGGATGTTGTCCAACTGATAAACCAAAGTTTTCATTTAGATAATAACTTTATAAAACTGATTACATAGAGCATCACGGGTCTTTAGAAATGCTAATAATCATCAATCAGAGAAGACAGATTACAACTCTGGTAAATGAAATATGTTGCTTACATTTTGGCCAGAATGAGTCACTGATTATATTAAACTTGTTCCTTGTTAACTTTAAATTAACAAGATTAAATTAATCTTAATTTCAACCCTAGAGTTATTGATAATTCAGTCTAATTTGGTGAGAATGTGCCTTCCTCCATGACTGACTGGTGTCCGCTTTGATGGATTATTATACTTTCCCTTCTTAGAGGAAGACTAACTATCCTGTGGCTTGCATAAGGTCTGAACAGAATCTCAGCTAAATAAAATTCACAGTATATGGGTTCTCTACTGCCAAACGCCTTTGCTCTGATTATTTTAACAGAATGATGCTGAATGTCACTTATTTAGGATCTGGCATAAATACAGTCATTTTTTATACAGTGCTAGAAAGACCATTAACATTTTCACACAAAGTATTTTCCTCTTGGAGAACTAGACTAATAATGAGAAAAGTTTAATGCTTATCATCATAAAGAACTTATTTCAAAAACAAAACCAAAAACCAACCCTCAAAGTTGGTTTTTTTAACTGACAGTGCACATGCTATGGTCTGAAAGACAGAAGTTATCTGTGAACACTGTATTTTTGAGTCTCATCTGCTTTCCTAGTGTTGACAGCAGTCCTAGTATTTTTTATTGGGTTAGCGTATACTTACACATGCTCAGTATAAAGGCTTAAATATCCCATATTTTAGAGAAATCTTCCTCTTTCCTCTTAACTTACATTTATTCAGGAATCTAGATTTTATGATGATAACAAAAGTGCAATAAATGGGGAAAGCCTCACAGAATGAGAAGCAGATAAAACAGTAGTTTATTTTCATATCTCAAAACTAAACTTCTATGCTTTTGTATGCAGTGATTGTCTTTTGTGGTAGAGAAATAGTATTTTTGGGTGCAGAGAGTTCATCTAGCTCAGAGGCTTTATTCTTCATTTGGAAACCAAATTTAATGTCCTGTATTTGCTGTTAGACATTTCTATTGAGCCACTGATCTGAAGCCTGACTGTACTTGCTAGCAGGGGGTAATTTTCTCTTGTATTAAGTTAACACACTTGGAACCTATGGGAAATAAGAAAATAAAAATATTTCCTTCTCTTTATGGATGAATCCCAAGTAAGACTAGCTCATAGTTTCTCCATATTAAAAATATACCACTTCTAAAATAAGAAATGGATCTGGAATATCTTAGGAAACAATACAGAATCTAGCCATTACTCTGCACAATGCAGTTTTGAGAACATTTTTCTGGTTCATTAAAAAAAAAAAAACCACAACAAACTCTCCAACCAAACTTACATTTCTACTAGAGCAGCTTGAAAATGATCATCATGACGCCTTGCTAGCGTCTTATGCTGCTGCGAAAGTCTTATAGTCTTGAGCTCAAAAGGCTAGGAATTATGTCAGTTACTAAAAATGGAGAAGTCCCCAGCATTGGACCTATTTTGCAAATTGATCTTGGAGCGTGCTCAACACTGGGTACACTTCATGGGATCATAGAATGGTTTGGACTGGAAGGGACCATAAAGATCTCCTAGTCCCAACCCCTCTGCCATGGGCAGGGACACCTTCCACTGGACCGGGTTGCTCAGAGCCCCATCCAGCCTGGCCTTGGACACTTCCAGGGATGGGGCATCCACAGCTTCTCTGGGCAGCCTGTGCCAGGGCCTCATCGCCCTTATGGTGAAGAATTTCTTCCTCATATCCAATCTAAATCCACCCTCTTTCGGTCTAAAGCCATTAACCCTTGCCCTGTCACTATCTGCCCTTGTCAAAAGTCCCTCTCCAGCTTTCTTGTAGGCTCCTTCAGGTACTGGAAGGCTGCTAGAAGGTGTCCCTAGAGCCTTCTCTTCTCCAGGCTGAACAGCTCCAACTCTCTCAGCCTGTCTTCATAGGAGAGGTGCTCCAGCCCTCTGATGGTCTTTGTGGCTCTCCTCTGGACCTCCTCCAACAGCTTAATGTCCTTCTTATGTTGGGGGCCCCAGAGCTGAACACAGTACTCCAGGTGGGGTCTCACGAGAGTGGAGAGGGAGAATCACCTCCCTGGTCATGTCTGATGGTCTTTGTGGCTCTCCTCTGGACCTCCTCCAACAGCTTAATGTCCTTCTTATGTTGGGGGCCCCAGAGCTGAACACAGTACTCCAGGTGGGGTCTCACGAGAGTGGAGAGGGAGAATCACCTCCCTGGTCATGCTTCTTTTGATGCAGGATACAGTCAGCTTTCTGGGCTGCAAACGTACGTTGCTGGGTCATGTTGATCTTCTCATTGACCAACACCCCCAAGTCCTTCTCCTCAGGGCTGCTCTCAATCCATTCACTGCCCAGCCTCTATTTGTGCTTGGGATTGCCCCGATCCATGTGCAGGACCTTGCACTTGGCCTTGTTGAACTTCACAAGGTTCGCACAGGCCTACCTTCTCAAGCCTGTTAAGGTCCCTCTGGATGGCATCCCTTCCCTCCAGTGTGTCAACCACACCATACAGTTTGGTGTTGCCAGCAAACTTGCTGAAGGTACACACAATCCCACTGTCCATGTCACCCACAAAGATATTAAACAGCCTCCATCCCAAGACCGACCCCTGAGGAATGCTACTTGTCACTGGTCTCCACTTGGACATCGAGCCGTTGACCTTAATTCTTTGAGTGTGACCATCCAGCCAATTCCTTATCTACTGAGTGGTCCATCTGTCAAATCCATGTCTCTCGAATTTAGAGACAAGGACGTCGTGCAGGATAGTGCCAAATGCTTTGCACAAGTCCAGATAGATGACATCAGTTGCTCTTCCCTTATCCACCAATGCCGTAACCCCATCGCTGTAACCCCATCAAATTTGTCCGGCATGACTTGCCCTTAATGAAGCCATGTTGGCTGTCCCCAATCACCTCTGTTTTCCTTGTGCCTTAGCATAGTTTCCAGGAGGATCTGCTCTGTGATCTTGCCAGGCACAGAGGTGAGACTGACTGGCCTGTAGTTCCCTGGGTCTTCATTTTGATGCTGTGAAAAGCCAAAATCAAAGACTCAACAGTCAGAGACTATTAAGTAGGTATTCTTTATTGCAGGGCTGGACACACAATATCTCCTCCTATTGTGTGTGTCTGGCCAAGTTAACTGTATAGCTTACATACAGGCTTTACGTACATACTCATCGGTTTTCTGGGAACTCATTACCATATTAATTAGATTTTCATGAATTCAATATGCAAATCTATTGTGTGTGTCTGGCCAAGTTAACTGTATAGCTTACATACAGGCTTTACGTACATACTCATCGGTTTTCTGGGAACTCATTACCATATTAATTAGATTTTCATGAATTCATTATCATATGCAAATATCCTTTGTGCATGTCTGATTGTGTCTCTGGGTGGTTGTCGGGGGTCTTGGGCTGAAGGATGTACTCTTCCTCATTGCGTCCACTGCGCACGCTCTGTTCCAAAGTCACATATAACACAGTCTTCAAGGATAGTCTGTTCTGGTTGATAAACATCTTGAACCTTCCTTATCTTTATGGTTCTGCACAATCACTTTTTTTTAAGATAGAACTGTCTCCAGTGACATCTTTAGAGGCCTCTTATCTCAAGGCCTTCCTGAGTTCCCCAAAACAGTAAATTCCAATTTGATTTCACTATGCAGATATCAATTTCTTTCCTTTTTAAAAATGGGGTTTATGTTTCTCCTTTTCCAGTCATTCTGAACTTCACCAGACTGCCACGACTTGTCAAATATGACAGATAGTGACTTAGCAACTTCATCCACCAGTTCCCTCAGGACCCGCAGATGCATCTCATCAGGTCCCATGGACTTGTGCACCTTTTGGTTCCTTAGATGGTCTCAATCCTGATCTCCTACAGTGGGTGCTTCTTCATTGTCCCAGTCCTGGTGAAGACTGAGGCAAAAAAATCTTAGAGTACCTCAGCCTTCTCCATATCCTGGGTATCCAGGTGTCCCATTTCCTTCTGGAGAGGGTGCACATTTTCCCTAGTATTCCTTTTGTCACAAATGTACCTATAGAAGCTTTTCTTGTTGCCCTTGACATCCCTGGCCAGATTCAATTCTATCAGGGCTTTAGCTTTCCTAACCTGATCCATGGCTGCTCAGTTTCTCTGTATTCCTCCCAGGCTACCTGTCCTTGCTTCCACCCTCTGTAGGCTTCCTTTTTGTGTCTGAGTTTGTCTAGGAGCTCCTTGTTCACCCATGTAGGTCTCCTGGCGTTTTTGCCTGACTTCCTCTTTGTTGGGATGCATCGCTCCCAAGCTCGGAGGAGGAGATCCTTGAATATTAATCAGCTTTCTTGGGCTTCTCTTCCCTCCAGGGCTTTATCCCATGGTAGTCTATGAAGCACATTCCTGAAGAGGCCAAAGTCTACTTTCCTGAAGTCCAGGGTAGTGAGCTTGCTGTGCTCCCTCCTCGCTACCCTGAGCATCTTGAACTCTACCATACCATGGTCACTGCAGGCAAGGCTTCTCTTGAGCTTCACATTCCCCACAAACCCCTTTGTGTTGGTGAGAACAAGGTTCAGCATAGCACCTCTCCTCGTTGGCTTCTCTGTCACTTGAAGGAAGTTATCAATGCATTCCAGGAATCTCCTGGATTGCTTATGCCCTGCTGTGTTGTCCCTCCAAAGATATCGGGGTGGCTGAAGTCACCCATGAGGACCAGGGCTTGTGAACGTGAGGCTGCTCCTATCTGTCTATAGACAGCCTCATCCACTCGGTCTTCCTGGTCAGGTGGCCTGTAGCAGACCCCTACTACAGTGTCACCTGTCCCTGCCCTCCCTTTAGTCCTGACTCATCAGTTCTCAGCTGGCTCTTCATCCATCCCCAGGAGGAGCTCCACGCACTCCACTTGGTCATTGACATAGAGGGTGACACCCCCTCCTCATCTCCCATGACTGTCATTTCTAAAGAGTCTGTATCCTTTCAATTCAATGCTCCAGTCTTAGGAGCCATCCCATCACGTCTTCATGATGCTAATAAGATCATAGCCCTACAAGCGTGTGCGTGTCTCTAACTCCTCTTGTTTATTCCCCACGCTATGTGTGTTTGCATAGAGGCATTTAAGTTGCACCCCTGGGGAAGCTGACTTACTGGCTGGAGCAGCTGGAATTCCTTTGTGCTGCTCTTCCGGTGCTTTACTACTGACCTGTGATCCTTCTCCAGGCTCTGGGCATCTATTGCTGGCGCTGGCATCAAACTGGTAGAAGTGGAACATATTGAGGCTTCCCTCCCCCAACAACTTCAGTTTAAACCCATCTTCACCAGCTTGGCAAGCCTATGACTGAAAATGCTCTTCCCCTTCTCTGACAGATGGACCCCATCGGTCCCCAGTGGCTTTTGGCATTACAATTATTTGTTAATTTTGAAAAAGATCACCTAATAGGCACAAAAAGTGATTCAGTCTAATAAGAAGGAATCTATTCAAAATATTCTTAAAAATCTTGTGACAATTACTTAAGAGCCCAAGACTGCAAGCCCCAAGTATGAACACTAGCACTCAGATGTGAGCCTTTAATGAGTGGATTGTGTATGACACAATGCAAAAAAAAAGGTCATTCAGGAATTTTGGAGGCTCTTCACACTTCCCTGTAAAGAGAAAGCAGAATAAAGTTCTGTCTTAACAACTTCCCTCTCCTAAATTTATAAAATTTTTCCGAGTGTTTTTCTCTTCTGTGAACAGCTAAGAAAGATTGTTTCCTTGTGTTTTATTATTTAGAATTAAACAGTAATTATATCTCCACAAAATTTCCTGCAAATAGATAAATAATAACTTCAACAAAATATTAGATCTTTTTCTTCGCTTTGAAGTCTCTTCTAAGAAGTGTATGCATTGCGATATCCAGGTAACACTGCCAAGCGACCAGGCTTCCCCTAAAAATAGAAACACTATAGCTACACTGAAGTAAACACAATGTCCTGCCTAAACCAATAATGGCTTAAGATTTTATCAACTATAAAAACATTGGTGATGTTTATTTTAAACCATAACTTTTGTGCATGTTTTATTCAATATTCATATTATTAACCTGGGATTTTGAATTGAGAATTTTCAGTTGAGTCGAACCTCGTTTTCTGCTGTCAGATTGTGTTATCTCACCATCTTGCACCTGAGCCATATTTGTTCTCTCATCATGAACACAATGTGTTCAAACTCTTCATTAATCTAGGACTTTTGAAACAAGTTTATAGGGCAAACTATATCCACCGTCTTGGTCAAAAGGAACATGAGAAGCTTTACACACTGCTTGTCTCTCATCAGATTTAAAAAAAAAAAAAAAAAAGGCTGATGAATAGGTAGACAGACTTCCCATACAGATACACATAAGGAACGTGTCTGCTAATATAAACCTCAAAATGAAACCTGTAGTTCATGGGGCATTTTGCAGCCATAGCCTTGGCTCTGTACTTCCAATAGATACTGATCACACTCTTGTGATCTTATGATGACTCTCCTTATATGTATCAGTTAGATTTTTATTATTTTTTTTTTAAGTACACAGAGAAGAAATTGAAAATGTTAACAGTACTGGCTCCAAACCTAGATATCTGAATTTTGCATGGTTTACATCCCTTTGGGATCCCTTTTGGGAAACCAGACTTGTGAATTTTTTTACCTATGGCATTGATAATATTACCTATAGACCTGTAATAGTAATTTTAAACAAAAAAATGCCTGCTGTACCCTCTTAGACCAGTATCCTGGGCCAAAGAGGCTATAGTACTATAAACTGTGTCTCCATACAGGATACGGAATGATAGAATACTCCAGGCTGGAAGGGCCCTCTAAAGGCCATCTAGTCCAACCCTGCTGCCATGAGCAGGGCCATCTGCAACTATGATTGATCATTGAGTGTAAAGAAATAGTGGGGCTTCCCTTCACAGTGGACAGTATTACTGGATGTGATGTTAGAGAGGCAGATATATCAAATCCATTTTAGAGGCTGTAGTGCTTGCACAGGTTTCTGTCAAGGCTGATTTAGCCAGAACTCTTGTGAGGGCTCCTTTGGTACGGTCCCTCAGTAAGAGCTGGCTCTGCTTTATGGAAAAGCCTGGTCCTGAGGTTTAGACTAGGTGGCTTTGAAAGACTGTCTCCGTTCCTGTCTTTTTTAATGTACTTAAGATCTGCTTTTTCCCCTACCTGATTTAAACATAAAAATATTACTTTGTATTTACTGAAAGGATCCCTTTGAGAAAAAAAAGGGAAGCCAGAAACTTAAAATGGGAATGTTACCCTGTTTCTGCCTTCCCACTACCAAAAATATTAGCTACAACCAGACACGGGGGTCCCCGCGCAACCCGGGACAGGTGAGGAGGGTGATTTTGTGTGGGTGGCATCGGAGTGCTGAGGGGGAGCCGCTGCTGCCGTCTTCCTGGGGGACACCCTCCCGGGGACCCGAAGTCC
>KL276567.1:13528-42981 GCA_000699545.1 Podiceps cristatus | reverse complement strand
TCCAGTTACCATTTGAGGTTAAACCACGACAGTTGGGTATGAGCAGGACTTTCAGATGGGGCTTTAGCAAGTGAGATTGTAGTATCTGTTCCTGATCATTAAAAGGATCAAACAACTTTTTGTAATCACTGGGCTTAGCTTACTGTAACTCCCAGCTTCTACTCTCTGTTTCATAGGTTTATAGGCCCAAGTTGTTTGACTGGTGTCCACCTTACAGAGTTCCACTGTAGGCAAACTCTTGATGTATGGCCGGCCTTGGAAGTACCAATCTACAGAACCGACACAGGAATGCATGGAGGATGTACCTCCATGAGGGTGCACATAAATTAGGAGTGCACTCTTGAAACAATTCTCCTCATCCTCCCAAAGCACTGAACTTCGGCCCACATCCAGAAATACCCTTGTTCTTTCTGGATATCGCTAAGCTAGGGGACGTGTTTCAGGAGTGCCTCTGATGGAATTTGACCAGTTATGGGCATTCAGACCACAGGACCAATCTAGAACTTGCAGTGAAATATGCATGACATGTATGTTGGGTTCTTAGTGTTTGATGATTCACGCTACAAACAGACTTCTAGCGAGTGGCAATACTTACCAAGTTTAGACATACCCTGAGACATATCTACATAGACAGATGGTACCAGAGAGAATTCACCAGCTGTAACACTTATTTCTATTTCAGGGAATCATAGTGTGGCCAAGTCATTACTTCTTGGGTCTTGCTGCAGACATAACATAAAAGGGAACTTTGGATACCTCATCAAAGCTAGGGAGTCATATGGATCAAGGAACAACCTTTCTGTACTATGGCCATCTCCTGTGACTGTCAGCTGATAAGGAAGGTGCTCTTCATAGTCTCTCTTCTCTCAATAATATCTACACAGTTACAACTAGAATTAGGTCTTATGTACATAGAAAGAAAAATTCCTCATACTCCACTGAAGAGGTGGAAGTGACCTTAGAACACTGGACAGGACAATCTGGTGCACAACTTCTAAGAAGTGTAAAGAAAGCTAAACGATAGGAATTTTGTAGACGGTAACACAGCTGTTCCAGACAGTTTTGTGAGGGCTTTCTCTGTGACATGGTAGGAAGTAAGTGCCCAAGAGGAGGAGTTTATGTAAAATGACTAGACTTCTTCAGAGTCCTCTCCCTGAAGTGGTGGTGTATCAGCTATTTTGGCAATTAGACTGCTCCGGGAGGAAGGGACATTTCTCTTGTTCTTGCATTATCATACACATCTTTGGACTATGATAGCATGCAATAGTCCCTGTCCACACCAGCTTACTTTAGCTGCATAGAACTATCATTTTGTGAGTGATTTGTTTAGCCCATAGCGTCTGTGCTGGAATCTCTGTGAAGGCAAGGTGTTGGAAATCAAAAATCTCCTAGTTCTGACACTGGTTTGTAAGGTACCTTTGGAAAAGTCACCTAGGTGAATTTTTCCCAACTTAAAGTTGTGAATTTAAATTTCATGTTTAAGCATCTAAATTAGTGGTCTGATTTTAATGTGTGCTGACACTCACATTTCCAATCGACTTCAAAGGGAGTTGTGAGCACTCAGAAGTCTAAACCTATGAAAATCAAGCCAGTTAGACACTCAAACTTGAAAGGTTTCTTCCATACCATTATTGTTATTTGCATTACTTTAGTAGCTTGAAACCCCAGTTGTAGGACTAAAGTGCTAGGCACTGTATTTTATATCTCTTTTTTTTTTTTTTTTCCTCATTTCTTTATGTGTAAAACCTGGCACACAAGGACGTTGTGATGATTGTTTGGTTAATATTTGTATATAGCTTTGAAAAATAAATGCTTTATAAACACAGAATATAATTATTCATGGGAGAAAATGGTAATCTTATTATTCATTCCTTTTTGAAATAAGTTCCTCAGCTTTTGAAGCTATCCTTAAGAACCAAAGTGATACTGCATGCAGGATAAATACAATAAAATATAGGGGCCAAATTCATAATTTGCTATTAAAATATATATTATTCCTGTAGTAGTTTGAACAATAAACAGAAATTAAGTAGTCATATACTATGTTTAATTTGAACAGAAATCCAGTGTTTAACAACTCTTACATAATCCTCAGAGAAATTAAGTAGGATGATGAACCAGAAAGCTTTCCTTAGCAACTTTTGTATTATCCATACTTCTTTGTCTTAGTTATGCTGATCTCTTACTAGCAAACAGTAGACTCTTTGTAACTGGGACCTATGTAAAGCTTGCTTTTTTTCCCTGTGGATTCAATAACTAAGCTGCTTGGAACAGCTTTGATGAAACCATCTTCTTTCATAGAATTCAGTTCCGGCAGTGCCAATAAATTCCACAAAATGGTGTCAATTTAACTGAAGCTTTCTTTGGAAACAAAACCAGGAGGGAAAGTGGTAACATACTGGTGTTTTCAGAACAAACCTTTATATAGAAATGTTTTCTGTTTACATGTTTTTGATGCCACAATCTTATACAACACAAAATTAAATGAAACATTCTCATTTTGTCAAAATGTTTTTCTTTAAAAAACGTCTTTCACTCACAAATAAATAAGAAATAGTTCAAAGATCACTTTTAATTTAGACCTGTTTAAATATTGAAGTGTTCTGTGAATCAGAGTTTCCAACCTCTGAAAAACTAATGAGGTCAGTAGTAGTGTTCCCACTGACTTCAGTAACATAGCACAATCGCTATATTTGAGGAAAAGCAATCATGATCTGCTTGAGTTTTTGTATACCTAAATGTAATATGCATATGTAAAATCCATCAGATCGCTAATCTTAGATTAAAACAATATGTAGCCATTTCTCAAGAAAAAGAAAACGTGGGGGGTTATATCAGAGCTTGGACCGTTCGTTGGTGGTATGGCCCGTGGCTATGACACCTTCACAGAGGCACTTCCCACTGCTATCAAATCAGGGGTGCAATTTTAATATATGTAAAAGTGCAGGTTGGGTTTTTTGTTTTGTTTTGATTTGGTTTGTTTTTTTAAATAAGACAGGTGGTTTAAAACCAGGCACTAACTGATTAATAAGTTTGTTCATGCAGACCTTCATCCAGGCATCAGGAATAAGTGCTCTGGCTGCTTGATAAATATCCAAGCTAAACACACATGTTGTTATTTGTCAAATAGTAACTGTTTTAATGGGCAATTCTTCATGATCTTTAACAGCTATAAATTGATCTCCAGAACTCAGATGTCACAGCATAGTCCCAGTATTTCTAAGAATCCAACTTTAAGGAAACTACAGTACAAAAGAAGGAAATGCTTTAATTTACTCCAGGGACAGAGTATATTAGGCATAGTAATGAGGATTTTAGCAACAAGCAGCAAGTCAAGGATATTATTTTTCTGCAAAGCAGATAATATAGTAATCAATCTAGACAGCCATTGTATATCTTCCAATACTTAGGATTTTAATAAAAGTAATCATCAGGAATTCTAGTTAGACTTTCAGACCTTTACATCTTGAACCATTAAAAATAATGATACATGATTTTAATCTGTTTGGTGTAAACTGATTGATTTCTTGCTCGTAAATTGCACATTCTTCAGATAGATCAATTTTCACATTTACCATATCTAATTATTTTCTGTTTCCTTCTTACTTTAAAAGGCATAGATCATTTGGGGCTCCTTTTTCTTAACTGACAGTTTCCTGACAGCTAATACAAATAACAAAATAAAGCCTGTAGAAAAAATAAGTTGTATTTTATAAACGGTTTAGCACAAGTGTTTATGTCCTCTGAGTACAAAGGGCTGTGCATGCTTCCTTTATCTTGTAGTCTCAGGTGGCAGCATTAACAAACCAACATTTTCTGTGTTTCATACATAATGTTCCACGTGATTAAGTACCTGAGCCTGGATATCTGAATGAGGTTTGCCCCAAAATGAAAGGAAAAATATATACTCCTGAGAAAAAGAACCCAGACCCATATCTTCTGTCAGATCTGGGAAAGCCACTCTTTTGGAAATTGCATAGAGAGATCAAATGTGAAAATAATGTTCACAATTCTAGCAAGTTTCCCTAGAATAGTACTTTAGAAATGTGAGGTGTGAAAGAAAGGCAATCTGTGCCAGATACTGATTAAATTTCAGTCATCTATCCAAAGCAGTCCCTAGTTGCTTGTAAAATGCTCCATGTAATTACAGTAACTACAGTTTTTAAAGCAATTTACACATTGGCCTTTATCTTGGGTCTCTCTTTGTGGGTGCATTTCTTCTTTGGAATCAATATCCTTAAAATATATGTTAATAAGATATATGAATTTGTAGCCATATAGACTCTAAAAATTCCATCTCTGGTATTTTCCTTATGGATTCATCTTGGCTTTTGAAAAAACCTAACTGTAATCAAATATTACACTCTGGATGTTTAGCTAACATTGTTCAGTGACCCCTGCGGTAAGTCACAACCATATTTAAAACTGTTAAGGAGTTAGGAGTTGATGTAAAATCAAACAAGGATATAGTAAAAAGCTGCCAGGATAAAATAATATTAAGGGCTAAACTTTGCCCTTTGCTAGTTACACAGGTGCAAATGTCAAACTTGGCAAATCCTTTCAAAACTTTGTGTGTCCTAATCTTTCAAATCTTCTTCTAGTCATTGGGCACGGACGATTTTGCTATTGCGGGAGCCACTTATGTAGCTACAGGATGAACACTGGCCAAATAAAAGGAATCTGGCTCATTGCTGTGATATTCCAATTTTAAACTAATGTAAGTGTGAATTTTGGAAGGAAACTAAACTGGCTATTTTATTAAAGTCATACTGGCTAAAAAAAAATGCAAGGAGTGAATCAAACTCCTCACAGTCAGTAAAACTGTACCCATCAGAGTTTCACAGTGCAGCTGCAGGTAGCTTTAAACATTTGTTGTTGTTGTTTTATTCTGCTTGTCCAAGGTGCCTTTTGTAACTGCCAAGCACAGTAAAGCTCCTTAGTTAATCTGCATCTCATTGTTACCAAGGCTATTATCCTAACTGGGGCTAATAATATGAAGCACATTTATGTTTGTGTAGGAAAACTAGGGTCACTAGAGATAATCCAAAAAGTTGTTCCACAAGGGATTATCTAGGATGTTGTTTTCCAAAACTGTCACATATCAGAAAAAGGGCAAAGCACTTGTAACTCTTGTGATTGATCCTCTGTCAAGTCATGATTGCTGTCACCAGCAGGTTACATTCCTTCAACAAAGCAGGAGACGCTGCTGCATTTTAAGCTAAACCAGTTAGACTTCCAGTGTCATATTCCTTCCCTTATCTCTTCCTATACTTCATTCTCTCACATTAAAAGAGATAAATTTGCAACTGAAAAGAGAAGATGACATGTGCAAGATCCTTGTGTAGTGCATAGTACTATACCTTAAAATTAGTGCCCCTTACATGCTGCCGTTAGGTTTATTGTTCTTAGCAGTTACATCTGGCTAAGGACCTGGTTCCACACATTCTAGCTATTATTTGGGGAAGCAGGACTATGTGCGACACCAAATACTATGTTTGGGCCTAAGGAGTTTTCATAATTGGGCTTATATGCCATGAAATCCCAAGGCTAAAGCACTTAATTTACGTGAGCTGTGAGGGTATGGAATGACTCATCTGTTAAAGGTTAAATGCAGGCTTTAGTTCTCATGAAATTCGGCGCTGTTTAACATCTTTGTCGGCAACAAGGACAGTGGAACTGAGTGCACCCTCAACAAGTTTGCCGATGATTCCAAGCTGCGTTGTGAGGTTGACACGCTGGAGGGAAGGGATGCCATCCAGAGGGACCTTGACAAGCTTGAGAGCTGGGCCTGTGTGAACTGTATGAAGTTCAACAAGGTCAAGTGCAAGGTCCTGCGTGTAGGTCGGGTCAATCCCAAGCACAGGTACAGGCTGGGCAGTGAATGGCTCGAGAACAGCCCTGAGGAGAAGGACTTGGGAGTAGTGGTGGATGAGAAACTTAACTTCAGCCAGCAATGTGCGCTTGCAGCCCAGAAAGCCACCCGTATCCTCGGCTGCATCAAAAGCAGCGTGGTCAGCAGGTCAAGGGAGGGGATTCCGTCCCTCTGCTACGCTCTGGTGAGACCCCACCTGCAGTGCTGCATCCAGCTCTGGGGCCCCCAACACAAAGAGGACACGGATGAGTTGGAGCAGGTCCAGAGGAGGCCACGAAGATGATCCGAGGGCTGGAGCAGCTCTCCTATGAAGGCAGGCTGAGAGAGTTGGGGCTGTTCAGCCTGGAGAAGAGAAGGCTCCGAGGTGACCTTCTAGCAGCCTTCCAGTACCTGAAGGGGGCCCACAGGAAGGATGGAGAGGGACATTTTACAAGGGCGTGTAGTGAAAGGACAAGGGGGAATGGTTTTAAACTAAAGGAGGGCAGATGTAGGTTAGGTATTAGGAAGAAATCCTTCACAATGAGAGTGGTCAGGCACTGGAACTGGTTGCCCAGAAAAGTTGTGGATGTCCCATCCCTGGAAGTGTTCAAGGCCGGGTTGGACGGGGCTCTGAGCAGCCTGGTCTATTGGAAAGGTGTCCCTGCCCAACCCTGGCAGGGGGGTTGGCACTAGATGATCTTCAAGGTCCCTTCCAACCCTAACCATTCTATGAATCTATGATAAATAAGACAGGTTTTTCAACCTGATTTTGAAATTAAATGCTTGTATATGGTTCTGTCCAAAGACTCTGAAGCCTCTCTTGTACCATTAAACACTATTGGGCTGTGGTCAAGTATCTACAGGACTCTTTGTCTTTATCTATCCGGAGCACTCTCTGTGTTTTTCTTATTCCCTGTTGTCTTTCAGTCTTTGAAAGTGTTCAGTGGATAGACCCATAGTTCTCAGATATTTCCATGCATTTTTCTAAAGAATGTCAGAGATTTTGTTGAATTTTCCACTGAATCCTGGCATTTGTAATTTATTTACATGAATTAATTTATTGTAATTGAATACCTCAGTTTTTTTCCAAAGGCATTTACTTCCAAAGATATCTGTCAGTAAATCTGATAGATTTTCTGCTTTCATATCCATATATTAAGGTGCAACTAAGATTTGAATTAAACTTTCAGTTTTTGTTTTTAAAGTTAACAGTTTTTTTCCATGATCAACACTTGTTTAAAATGGTTGTCGATTAGCTGTTGATTTTTGCAAAAGACTCTCCTCTGCGTGCCAGTCTTCACAAAATTGTCTCAAGCAGCATCATCAGGCTAGATTTTAACTTGCCTTGCATAAAAGGTAGAGCTCTGTCTGCTTTGACTTAGAGTTCATGGAAAAGCATTCCTGAGCAAGCAATGGAAAATGGCTCTCCCCCCAGTGGTCTGTCGCCTTCCACTGCCAGAAGTTGCCATCCTCCCACCTCTGCTTGTGGAGGAGTTTGTGTACACATTCCTTTGCATTGCAGGCAAAATGAGCTGGGAAAGCTTAATGGACTGTTGAAGGTGAGTATGAGCTAACCCAGCTCATTTTGTCTGAAATGGATTGAAAAGCACTCACATGACCTCCTTCCTCTGTCAGAACCCTGGGGTAGTAGCTTCCCGTGATGGAAAACAGCACCAACCAATTCAGTGAGATCTTGAAGAAGACTTTTGTCTGTGTCCTGAAAAGCAGGTTCATAAGTCACATTACCTTCTCTCCAGCCTTTACAGAAAGACTTATATCAACTGTAAATGAGGAGTTGACTTTTAAGGGAAGCTAAGCAACCAGCAATGAATTACAAGTAGGCAACACAGCTTTTTTCAAAGCTATGGCCATAGCCTCTATTGGTCATTTCAATTACTGAATGTCTAGGGGCAAAATGTCCAGGCCAAATTTAGCAAAGTCTGTAACAGCAGTAGTAAAATGCTGTCTGTGGCAAATTCTCTCTTCTCTAGATGGTGGTTCATTTTTAAAAATTACTGTCTAGGTAGTTGAGACTTTTATTATCTTTAGCAAAGAGACTTCTGGAGGTGAAAGGCCCTTTCAAATAGCCATATTCTGACTCCCAGTTTTTAAGACATCTTTCTCCTTATAAATAACATGCAGAAAGCTGGAGAACCTAAAATATCGACCTAAATGTTCCAAAATAATCTTGTGTTCTCCATACTCATGAATGCAGCTGATGCCTCCATTATTTCATACATTAGTAAGGTAACTGATTCATCTCTGCTACTCTTTTGCCCTCTAATATAATGTTTGAATCAGGAATTGTTAAAGTTCTCATTAGGTTTGTTGTGGGGTTTCATAATGAATTCTTTTTTGCAAGCTGGAGAGTCTTTTGATTTTTGCTTGCATATTCATAGAAGAACTATGTCATAAACAAAGTCTAAATCTGGCACTACACTCTTGCTAAGCCACGCTAAGACTGTGTTGTATCTTTCTACACTTTACCTCATAAAGAAAACAATGTCAATGCCAAGTATGGAAGGTGAAGAAGGTTTCTATTTAAAGAATAATTTTTTGGCACATGCAGCACCATTGGAGGAATACCATAAACAAAAAAATGGTACATCACTTTTCTTCCACAGTGCAAAATTCTGCCTTGATCTATCCCAACAGAAAGGACAATACACTTCTCTCTGCAAGATTGTTCGGTACAATTCAGCTGCTCAGTAAGAATGCGTCCCTTCCTATATTTACATATATAGAGATAAGTAAAGAATACAAATATTTTCAGCACCCTTTTTTAACCCATTCTCCCTTTAACACAAATGCCCACATGAATCAATAAGATTTATCCTGTCTCCATGAAAAAGAAATGCATATATTGATAATGTACATGAATACCCTGGTCAAGCAACAGATTCGAGCTTAACTGATATGTTTCATTCAGTGGCAAGTATATTTGCTTAGTGCAGCAAAAAAAATCTGTATCTCCTAATGATGTGGAACTGAATTCTTTATCTCCCCTGCTGCTAGCTTACTTTTAAGGCAGAACTGGAGATACCTATCACAACTAAATAGGTATTTTGTAAATTGCACTTAACTTAGCTACCTTTAAGAAAAGTTCCAAACCGCATATTGTATAACCATTGCCAGAGATTTTATCTAGCTTGGCTGGAAAAACAACTTAATGCTACATTCTTCTTGGCAATCAGCACAACAGAATTTTGGTTTCTATCTACTCTCAGCTAACAGGCCAGTATTACAAGCAGAATTTTGACTTCCAGTTGCTGTTTTCTTTTATACAGTGAGCCTGTTCAAGGTACTCACAGAAATGTCAACAATAATACATAAAATCACTGTCCTATAAAATAATTGATTAGCTGATCAGTTTCCCATTCTATTTTTAATACATTTTTTTCAAGAATAATGATTATATTTATAGAAATATAATAATTTTCCATGCTAAAGTAAAATGGTATTTGACATTAACAAAAGGTCAAGTGTCATACTGTAAACCACGAGTATTACTTTTAAAGATTATTGAATTAAGAGGTACATATATTTGACAAAGTATAGAATTTCAATCAGTGCCATAGTAGCAGTGCCCTTTTACATGCCATGGATTTATTGACATTTGCTAACTGTAAAAATGCAAACCAGTTTGCACGTAATAGGCACTATCAATTTAAAAAATAAAAATGTCTCATTAAAGAACATGTCTATTCTCAACAATTTCTTCTGATTTTGTATGCACACGTTTGGACACTCAGATATCTTTCTGTACATCCCACTGTGATTGTGGTTTATGTGGACAAATATATGTTCACTTTTTGAAGGCACTTTCCATTTGTGCATCCCTATGCAATAATAAAGCATATCTTTTTTGGTTTGTGGTTTTTGTTTTGTTTTGTTTTTTCCTTAAAAGGATGTGATACTGCCCTGTAAACCTGATCGAAGACTTTTCAGAGGAGTGAGTTAAAATGAGTGTGAGGGCAGCATCACAACCTCTCCATGGTATTTGCCCACAACACAGATCTGTCACGGTTCGGTGTGATTGACTGGCCTTAACTCAAGTCCCAGGCCTTTTAAGGGTCAGAATCATTGTTGGAATTATGCCAGAGCTTGTCTGCACAAAACACAAGTACTTCAAGAACTGCCAGTGTGTTTCAAGCTGTGAGAGCAGATTAGCTAAAAAGGAATTTTAGCATTGATAGGTTTGAATAATAATACTTTGCAAATGTAGCACCTTTTATGTGTGCTTGCAGTTGATAATAATAGAAAAGCTATAGAGGAGTCTCCTTCTGTTCTGCAAAGCTGTCCCACACTACTATAAAACTCTTACGAGGATAAACTACTTATTAACAAAATGAGTTAACTTTCACTTTAAAGGGATGTTACACATTCAAATTCCTCTGTATTCTCAAACAACTTTATCTATGAATATCAGATGAGTTTCTTATAAGAGGTCTTGAGTTTTTTGTTGTTTGTTGTTGCTCTTGTGTTTGTTTTGGTTGGGTTTTTTTGTTTTTTGGGGTTTTTTTTAATTTGCAGCATATCTTTCAACATTTAGTGACACAGCCTAGCTGAAAATCCTGGACTGGTCAGTTCCATGTTCAGTGTTTAAGACAGAGATTTTCACCTAAAAATCTGCCTTTTAAATAGTATGTAGAATAGGGATTCAAAGCAAGGCGGCTATCTAACAGCTTTTCATTAGTCATCATCCACTTGTCATCAGCAAGGATGCCATTCAAGGTACCCTTAACCTGTCCTTCCTTTGTTCACCCTTTCTGGACCTTTTATGCTTCTGGAATCGCTACTTCTGCTAACTACAGGGCTGTTCTTTGGCCTTTTTCCTTCAAACTCACATCACTTTCTATATGCAAGAACTGAAGTCTTAATTAAAGAGAAAGAGTTAAAATTGAAACAATGTGTGATGCTTTCCTGTAAAATGAGTATTTTAAGGGGGGGGGGGGGGAAGACAAAACCTGCATGTGATGTAACATCTGATAGGTTGATTGTGTACGGTACCTCAGGTTTTGATGAGAGAATTCCCATGATGGATAGATAGAAAGCTTGTTTTCAGTGAACAGAGGCACAAATATATTCACATATAATTCAAAGTCAGCACTCAATTTTCAAACATGGGTGCCTTAACAACACTGCCAAATCTTGCATTCGGTCTATTAAATCAGCACTTAAGCAAATAAAACAGCCATTTGAGTGACAATTTCAACATACTAATGAGGTATTCAGATGTCAGCAATTGAAAAATACACATTGGCCTTTTGAATTTAAGCCAAGATTGGCTCTGGGTTATATTAAGAAGGTTTAAGACTTTGTAGAAGGATCGAAATAATTTCTGAATTTATCTTAATCTTTCTGGGAGAGAGGCAGATGGGATCAGATTTCTTTGTGAAGTCTTCACTGTTTTCCTACCTTCCACTGGTTTTTGATGTAAAACTTTCCTTTGTCATTTTATTATTCATTTATTGTATTTTGGTTCAAAAGCAGGTCAGAAACATCTTTATGCAGAGTTCCTCACTTTCACTCTCATTCACTACAGGTGTCACCATGACACAACTTGTTCCTGTTCAAGTGCCTACATCACTTCTCCTGCACAAAACTGCTATGGTTGTATTCCTTTCTTTTTTGCCCTGTGCCTCTCTCCATCATCAAAACCAAGTTTAGCTGAGCCTAAAGGGATCCGTGTTGGACATGAGTTTTGGCAGACACCCAGACAGGCTTTTGTTCCATCTAAATAGTTTTGTTCATATAGATATAAACTCTTTCATTTTTGTTGTTGTTCTTTCTTTTTTACGTATTCATCCATTTCCTAAAAAAAGTTAAGACAATGAAAAATATTACAGATCATATTTATCATAGAGATGAAAAGTCTCTCTTATGCTCTACTTTTCTTAGAAAACCAACTAGAAAATGTATCTTTAATTATGACTGCGACTTTCAAGAACAAAATCAAAGTATGAACTACTCAATGCCATTCTTGTTATTAATTTATTATTAGTAGTACTGTGCTGTCTATAAGCCCTTGGTCTTACTAGAAGCCCACTGTGCTAAACTCCTTCTAAACGGATTGGAAACATTCGTGTGCTATATGTAAGTTCAAGATACTACAAATAGCACAAAATAGAAGACAATGAGACAAAATTCATCAACATAATAAGCAGTATTCTTTGCAAACCATAAGCCTTACCATTCGCAGGTGCAACAGAGCAAAGAGGTTTTAAGGAGGAATTTGAAGTGGAACAATGATGTGTTATTTATCAGACAAATTAGCTCAGATATTATTGGGCATGCTCTCTGCCTATTCTGATAATGTAATCTATTTTAGCTTATTTGCTAGCTCCTTGAAATTGCTAGGTATCCATTTACTGGATTGATTAATTAATTAAACATATTTAAATTATGCATTAGTCATGGCTTTAGAAAGTTAGAGTAAATAACATAGGCTTTATTAACTTTTTCCCTCTCTTGTAATTTTCCTATCCCCAGTCTCTAATTTTCATCAATTTTACTTTCATTTTTTTTCTTCCTTTTAATTTTTTGATAATTTTTAAATACTGCTGGTTGTTTCACCACTGGCTGAGAAAGGAGCAGATGCCTTTTCTCCGAAGTGACACCAGAGCTGATCTGTGGAACAACTGAGAACAGAGTTGTCTCTAGGGATGGAGCGCACCCAGTTTTTCCTGTGACAAGCTGTCAGGGCTGGAGGCTTAATAAATTAAAGGAATTTTTTTTTTTTTTTAAAGCAAAATATTTTCCACCACTTTTATATTTTCAGAACATTGTTCTGGCCTTGTACCGGAGACAGGAAAATGTAAATGTCAAACATTCACTTCTGTTTAAATGGGCTCATTATACCACAACACATTGAGGTTTTTTCCCTACCGGCCGGTTCTTTTCACTGTCGTGTCCTGTAAGCACTTTCCTTGCACCTGCCTGAGGAGACTAATCCTCTATTAAAACATGTTCAAACTGAGCAAAGGCAGAAATAGCAGCCATTTCGCTCAAACAAAGTGAATCAAAACCTTGTAAAAATAAATAAATCAGGGTAGCTTTGGTGAAGACATTTGGCTGTTTGGTCTGTAGTTGAAGCCCTGTTACTTCACTATTTTCCATCTGGAGAGCAGGCTTTGCCCTTAGGGCATACACCCGTTTTGAAAACAGTGAGAAGAAAACTCCCGTAAACGTAGGTCCTCAGCTGTGATACCAGTATGAGTGCCATACAGATCTCACCATTCCGGGGACACAGTCTCCCTTCAGTAGTGCACTCCCCAAGGATTGACCATACTCTTATTTTCTTCTCCAGGATTGTGGCTATTTATTTAGATGGAACCATAATTATGGGTAATAATATGAATAATGTGTACTTCTCTCCCTGCTTTGGTTCCATGTTTGACTCTACAGGGAGCTGCGGAAACATTGCAGAGGATGGCTATGTTGCTGACTGGTTCACTGAGGAGAGGAGCTGCCTCTACCAGATAACAAACAACTACAGTCTGACAGGGCAAAGGAAGAGGGAAAATCTGTTCTGACATGGTAAATCAGTGGGCTAAATTCTGTGTGCCTGAACTGCACTATCTAAGAACAGAAGTCCCACGGGGCAGCCTTCATCAGCGTAAAGTACAGGGCTGAGCACATTCAAAATGTTCAATAAATGACTATATTAAAAACAACACCAACAACAATAACAAAACAAAACAAAAAACACACGTGAAAAAAACACATGAAAACCTCATTGCAACTGCTGCATATAAAGCCAGGTAGGTAATTTATGATACACAGTCACATTTTTCTGTTGCCAAACCCATCTCTGCTAATGAAACTGGTATAAAGATCAAGGACAAACAGCAAACTGTTTAATTTGAAGACAGGCAAAACATATAAATGTGTTCAAGCTAGTTACAATGAATTTTCAACCCCTTTCAACTCCTGAGCATTTTGTATCTTCTTAAATTGGATCTATGACTGGATTATGTTGACATTTGATGTCAGTAAATGATTTATAACCAAAAAAGTCACTTGAAAATTAAATACTGACAGTGATCTTCTCTCCTGTTTGTACAACTTTTGTTCTCCTTGTTTTGTAACATCATCTTTCATAAAATGACTTTCGCTGTGTGTTTCACTAAGAAATTTGAAATCCCTCTGTCTTACGAACATATCCCTCCCAAAACCACTCACTGAAGTTGTCCCTATAAGAAACGGAAAAGAAGACTGTGCTGTTCCCGAGGGACATACCATACAATCTTAAATCAAGACAAAAGAGAACTGGATTGATGCCAGATATTTTTCTGGAGGTCCAAGTGTATCTAGATACTTCTCAGAGAAAGTTGTTGTGGACTCGTAATTTAGAATAATGTACAGCGAAACCAGACATAATTAAATTTACAGACAAATCCCTTTCTGAAGCATTAGTGCTCAGATGGTACGTTATTTTATTTTGGTCCCAAGTACCTTGATGTATACTATCTGGTATCTGCTGAAAATCTATCTATCCTCCATATCATGAACACCTCCACAAGGAAGAAAACATCAGTTATAGTTGTAGGCGAGTCCCTTCTGAGAGGAATAGAGGTTCCAATGTGCCAGACAGACCCTTCTCTTAGGGAGGGCTGCTGCCTTCTTGGGGCCCGGGTTAGAGACATCACTAGGAAACTTCGTAGCCTGGTGCGGCCCTCAGACTATTACCCGTTAGTGGTCTTCCACGTGGGTGGCGATAAAGTCACAACATGTAGTCCAAGGGTGATCAAAAGAGACTTCAGGGCCTTGGGATGGTTGGTAAGGGAATCTGGAGCACAGGTTATTTTTTCTCTCTCCTTCCAGTTGCAGGCGGTGACATTAGAAGAAACAGACAGGCCCAGACTGTTAATACATAGGTCCATGGCTGGTGTCACCACCACAGTTTTGGGTTTTTTGATAATGAGATGGCCTACACAGCACCAGGCTTGCTGGCATCAGATGGGATTCACCTTTCTCAAAGAGGGAAGAGGGTCTTTGCTCACAAGCTAGCGGGGCTCATTGACAGAGCTTTAAGCTTGACTTGAAGGTGGGGGGGGTATCAGGCTTGCCTGTGACACGCTGTGGGGTGACGCTAAGGTGAGAGGGATTCAGGCTTGCCTGTGACAAGCTGTGGGGTGACGCTAAGGTGAGAGGGACGAGGCACTTAGTGAGGGCCCTCAGCCTGTTGCTCCAAGATGTGTTGGCTACACTGTAGCACACAAAGTCTAACTGAGATGAGCCAGGGGCTCCTGAAGTAATAGGAGCCAGCAGGGAAACACCAGTGAAATACCTCAAAGGAATTAAGGGGTGTTCCTCTAAGGTGACATGGCTGATGGCCCAGCTGAAGCGCCTCTACACGAATGCGTGCAGCAACAGCAACTGTCCTGGTTTCAGCTGGGATAGAGTTAATTTTCTTCCTAGTAGCTGGTATAGTGCTGTGTTTTGGATTTAGTATGAGAATAATGTCAATAACACACTGATGTTTTCAGTTGTTGCTAAGTAGAGTTTACACTAAGTCAGGGACTTTTCAGCTTCCCACGCCCCGCCAGCGAGGAGGTGCCCAAGGAGCTGGGAGGGGACACAGGCAGGACAGCTGGCCCAGCCTGGCCAAAGGGGTATTCCATACCATATAATATCATGCTCAGTATATAAACTCGGGGGAAGCTGGATGGAGGGGGTGGCTGCTTGGGGATGGGATGGGCATCAGTCAGCAGTTGGTGAGCAACTGCATTGTGTATCACTTGTATATGCTTTTATCATTATTTTATTTTCCTTTGCTATCCTATCAAACTGTCTGTATCTCAACCCACAAGTTTAGGGTTTTTTTTCACTCTCTCCCCCATCTCACTGGGGGCAGTGGTGTGAGCAAGTGGCTGTGTGGTGCTTGGCTGCCCACTGGGGTTAAATCACACAGAAACAAACAGGAGGAGTTAGAAACCACCATGCTGCTAGAAAGCCATGACCTAATTGCCGTTACTGAAACTTAGTGGGATGAATCCCATGACTGGCACACGGCTATCAATGGCTACAGGCTGTTCAGAAGAGACAGGTGAGGAAGGAGGGGAAGAGGTGTTGCCCTCTACATCAAGAAATGGTTAGAGTGTGAGGAGCTGTCTCTGAAGAACAGCCATGAGCAGGTTCTTCTTATGGGTAAGAATCGGAGACCAAAGCCACAAAGGGAACCTTGTGTTTGGTGCCTGCTACAGGCCGCCTGACCAAAGGGAGCCTATTGACAAAACCTTCTGACTCCAGCTACAGGAGGCATCATGCTCACTTTGTCCGGGTGGGGTACTTCAGCCACTCCAGCATCTGCTGGGAAAGTGTCTACAGCTCGCTGTGCTAATCCAGGAGACTCCTGGAATGCACTGAGGATAACTTCTTAAGCCAGGTAATAGACAGCCCTACCAGAGGGGATGCGATACTGGACCTGATGGCCACCAACGCAAGTGAGCTAATCTGTGACATCAAGATTGGAGGCAGCCTGGGCTGCAGCGATCACGCACTGGTGGAGTTTGCAATCCTGAGGGGTATGGGTCAGGCAAAGAGTAAAGTCAGGACCCTGAATTTTAGGAAAGCACAATTCCAGCTCTTCAAGGAGTTGGGCAATGGGACCCCCTGGGAAACTGCCCTCAGGGACAAGGGAGAAGAATAGAGCTGGCGGATCTTTAAGGGCACTTTCCATAGAGCAAAAGAGCTCTCAATCCCCAGGTATAAGAAATTGGGCAAGGAAGGTAAGAGACTGGCATGGATGAGTCAAGACCTGATAGTCAAACTAAAGAGCAAGAAAGAAATGCACAGGCAGTGGAAGCAGGGTCAGGTATCCTGGGAAGAGCAGAGGGATGCTGCCCGGGTGTGTAGGGATAGGGTCAGGAAGGCAAAGGCGCAGCTGGAGCTGAACTTATGCAAAGAATCATAAGGGCTTCTACAAGTATGTCAGCCAGAAAAGGAAGGTCAAAGAAATCATAGCCCCTGCGATGAGCAAGACTGGCAAACCGGTAACAATGAATCAGGAGAAGGCTGAGGTACTCAGTGACTTTTTTGCCTCACTCTTCACTGGCAGTCTCTTTTCCCACACCTCTTGAGTGGATGGACCACAAGACAGGGACTGGGGTAGCAAAGTCCCTCCCATTGTAACAGAATATCAGGTTTGTGACCACCTGAGGAACCTGAACATACATAAGTCTGTGAGGCCTGATGACATGCATCCCAGAGTCCTGAGGGAATTGTCTGAGGGACTTGCCAAGCCACTTTCCATGGCATTTGAAAAGTCATGGCAGTCAGGTGAAGTCCCTGGGGACTGGAAAAAGGGAAACATTGCACCCATTTTTAAAAAGGGTAGGAAGGAGAACCTTGGCAACAACCGACCTGTCAGCCTCCCCTCTGTGCCTGGGAAGATCATGGAACAGATCCTCCTAGAAGCTATGCTAAGGCACATGGAAAACAGAGATGTGATTCGAGACAGCCAGCATGGCTTCACCAAGGGCAAGACCTCCCTGACCAACCTACTACCATGGCCTTCTACAATGGAGTGACTACATCAGTGGACAAGAGAAGAGCTACAGATGTCATCTATCTGGACTTCTGTAAGGCCTTTGGCACGGTCCCCCACAATACCCTTCCCTCTAAATTGAAGAGATATGGATTTGATGGGTGGACAGTTTGATGGAAGAGGAATTGGTTGGATAGTTGCATCCAGAGGGTAGTGGTCAACGGCTCAATGTCCAGATGGAGATCAGTGACGGTGGTGTCCCTCAGGGGTCTGTATTGGGACCAGTACTGTTTAATAACTTCATCAATGACATAGACAAGTGGGATTGAGTGTGCCCTCAGCAAGTTTGCCAATGACACAGAGCTGAGTGGTGCAGCTGACACACCTGAGGGACAGGATGCCATCCAGAGGGACCTGGACAACCTCAAGAAGTAGGCCCATGTGAACCTCATGAGGTTCAACAAGGTCAAGTGCAAGGTCCTGCACTTGGGTCGGGGAAACCCAGTATCAATACAGGCTGAAGATGAAGGGATTGAAAGCAGCCCTGCTGAGAAGCACTTGGGGGTACTGGTGGATGAAAAGCTGGACATGAGCCAGCAATGTGCGCTGGCAGGCAAGAAGGCCAACTGTATCCTGGGCTGCATCAAAAGAAGTGTGACCAGCAAGCTGGGGGAGGTGATTCTGCCCCTGTGCTCTGGTGAGACCCCACCTGCAGAGCTGTGTTCAGCTCTGGGGCCTCAGCACAGGAGAGACATGGACCTGTTGGAGCCAAAGAAGGCCACAAAAATAATCAGAGGGCTGGAGCACCTCTCCTGTGAGGACAGGCTGAGAGAGCTGGGGCTTTTTAGCCTGGAGAAAGGAAGGCTCCATGGAGATCTTATAGCAGCCTTCCAGTACTTAAAGGGGGCTTATAAGAAAGATGGGGAAAAACTTTTCAGCAGGGACTGTTGTGATGGGACAAAGGGTAATGGTTTTAAACTGAAAGAGCGGAAATGTAGACCAGACATAAGGAAGAAATTTTTTACAGTGAGGATGGTGAAGCACTGGCACAGGTTGCCCAGAGAGGTGGTAGAAGCCCCACCCCTGGAAACAATCCAGGCCAGGCTGGAAGGGGCTCTGAGCAACCTTACCTAGTTGAAGGTGTCCCTGCTCATTGCAGGGAGGTTGGACTAGATAACTTTCAAAGGTGCCTTCCAACCCAAACTATTCTATGATTCTATGAAAAGATTCCTTTCATAATGCTAACAAAATACAGTTAATGCTAACATGTTTCTGAAATAATACGGAGTACTTCAGCAGCTGATTGTGACTTTGATTACAGATTTCCACAAATGAGTAAAAGTGGTAAGATTCACACTGCTTCACAAGTTTGAAATAGACAAAGAAATTGTATAATACCAGTCATTCACATTCTGGAGCAGAAGCCTGTTTTAGGATGTCAGTTTTCTGCTTTTCCTATTATTGTGTTTTTGGGCATCTCAGTTAGTTTCTGATACAGACCAGCACAAAAGTTGTACTCCAGCAATGAGAAGAAAGTAGAGAAGTTCAACAGACTGCTAAATTGTAAGAACTCCTGACGTTCAAGAGGGACAGCTTATGTAGCAGCTTGGGCTAATGGTTGTTCTTCAGGCAAATTCTAGCCTTTAGAGACTACCTTGAGATTTCAAGCCTATACAATAGTATAATTCAATCTATGAAGTAACATGCTACTAGTTGGAGAAAACATTACATATGTGGAACTATAGAAGTTTTTAAGACCCTGGGAAAAATGCATTACTAGTATTGCTGAATTATTATTGAGGGTTTTTTTAATAAAATTAAATCTTTCTTTGAAACATCACACTGTACAAAAGATATAGAAACTATAAATAATTTAGCTTGCAGATTACACCAAGCATATATGGGTACAGTAGCTGCCATAACTTAACATTTTACTTTTTCTAAAAACTTTACTAATAATTTTCTGTGGCCCATTTCTAAAATATTGCCTATGATTTTGAAAACTGACTCCTTAAATACTATATTATTCATTCCTGAAACTGCAAGATCCACAGAATTTCAACACAATAAGCCATACTAATTTGTGATGAAACTCCACTGACTTTGGTAGAGCTAACCCTGAGGTGAATTAAACATAACATTTTATTGTCCTGGTCACCTTGTACAGCAGCCTTTTCTCATTTATAAAGCAATATTGTTTAATATATTCTTCTTGTCCTCAGTCCTCCTTTTGAATTACTTTAATAACAGTAGTAAATAAGCAAAGCTCATATGATGGTCCTATTACCTACTTATTAGCTTCAGATCCCACAATGGATTGTACAGCATATTGGGAGATATGCACTTCAGGGGACATGCATCTGATATATACATGTAGCTCATGTTAATGTTAATGAGAAAATTAGATAGCATATCTCATTTAAATATCATGTATGTAATACAAATAAATGGAAGGCCTTTTACTCTTTATTGCAAAAAGCATGGGACAGAAATATGTATTCTCATGCCTGGACATAAGAGGAATATATAGATTATAAGATACATAGTGAGAAAAATCACAGAGTCTTTCCAATTCATTTAGTTTTGAAGGCCTGTAAATCACAAATGTCCTACTGTAGCCAATTTGAGAGACTACAGGGATACAAAAGACTTGTGCTGATACTGTCTTCAGGGATAAGTGCAAAGCTCATTCTCAGCCAGGTGATCTGTTCATGTAATACAGTCCTTTTTGTACACTGTACATGCACAGCCTTTCTCAGTCTCCCTCTTCCAGCCTACAGTTCCCCTTTACACTCCCCTGAAATCCTGGTCTTCGACTCAGATCTCTCAAAGTCTGTTTGGCCAAGGAATATCCTCGCTTCCTGCTGTTCAATACCCTGAGCAGGGCCCTAATTTGCCGCTTGAGTTAACTTCATCCAGGCCATTGGGCTCTTGTAAATCCCATCACAGGGACTTTATGATATTCTTAGTCTTATTTTATTCTGAAAACCCCAGTGCCTAAAGTTATCAGATTATGGGAGTTTCATTTCTCAGCAAAAACACAAACTTCGAAAGCTAAAAACACAATAAATAAATAAAAATCTAAATTATAGTTGTTGAAGGGGTTTTAATCTCATTATTTCTGAGACAAGCCCTTGATTTTGCAAAAAGCATAAATCATGATTGTTAAACACTTAGCTATTCTGTACCACTCTGCTAGGAAAAATATTATTTCAAGAAAATGAATTTCATGATATTTCATCTTAACCCATTATTCCTTGTATTTCAAAGAAAAATGTCAGTGCTCCTCATGCTATTAACATCTATCATTTTCTGTTTGGTCATGTCTAGTATCTTAAGCATGGTACTGTTGAAGCCAACTGCGCAAGTCATAAATTCTGTCTACCTAACGACATGTAATGCTGTGTAATGCCTAAAAACTGTTATGAAGGTTTAACTGACAAATCTAAGGGTAGCATTCATCTCTGAGAAAACACCCAGAATGACAGTGATGTTTAAAATCATCTCATAACAAATGCCAAAAGGGGAGAGGAGGGTGGCGTATTTTTCATTTAACTGAATTTCTGCAGTCTACTCCATAGACTATTGTTTGTTAATTTCATAAAAAATGCTTAAGAAATTAGAATAGATTTTGAAATGAAGATCCAGCCAAGCTTCTCTAGTGTAATACTCAGACATAGTAAACAATTACATTACATAAACCAACCAGCTGAACAGAAATGATAATTAAAGTAATGCATCGGTGTGCTTCATTGATTTATGAATTTGTTTAATGATTCCTGTTAGAACAGCAGAAGCCATTATGCATTCACTGATTTTAAGAGATGTTATATAGTTGTGTGACCTTTCACTAAAGAAGAAAAGTAATATTCCTGAGCTATCAAAGAAATTATAAAAGAAGTGTTGTTATGACAAACTTTACAACAATTTGAAAATAACATCCCAAACCCATTAATTTTCTTCATGCACAAAGCTGTTCCCATTTTCCACACTACTATTCAGAAAAGAGTAGAGGAATCTGCCTAGTCAATACTTGCATGTGGGTTCCTGTCGAAACAAAGAAAAGACAAGAATCCAGGCCTGAATTTATCTGAATTTGACTCAGATTCAACCCAAACAAGTACCCCATGTTCTTGGCTGAAGGGCAGTAACCCACAATCCCACACTCAATTACTGTTATTCCTTGGCATTTAGAGTGCCCATCCAAAATCAGAGCTCCGCTGTGTGAATTGTGGTTAACACATACACTGAAATACAGTCTCTGACCCACAGCGCTTATGATCTAGACAGACAGTTGGGGAAACCCCAAGAATACAAATGAAAGCATACAAATAATAACCTCCAGCTGAAATCCAGGGAGATTTTACCCTCTGTTTCAAGCTAATTCTCAGTGATATTGAAAATCTCACCCACAAAGAACAAGCAAATATATTATCTTGCTGTTACGGAGATGGGGAGCTTAAGCAGACAAAGATGAAGAATATTATCCAGCTTTGTGGAGGAATTCTGTGGTAAAATTGAGTCTTAAAAACAGGATCATAGTTTTTTGCAGCAGGTCAACATACCTGCTTCCCTACCACAGACATGCCCTGCTCTACCCACAATAGCTCTGTGAAGAGGGTCTTCTCCCACCCGTAATATGCATCCATTAGTGCTGGTGAAATCCACACCAGGCGCTAAGAGTAAATAGCATCAAATGCCTTCAAACCCTGACACAGCGGGAGGCATCCTGAAAGTAAGGAAGGAGGAGTCTTTTAAATTAGCTGCTGTAAAACAAATGGAAGGGTCCAGAGGGTACATTTGACATTTATCTGTGTATTTCCTTGCTTTTGTTGTTTTCTGTCATTGTCCTATCGTTCCATTCCCCTTGATTTTTGTGTAAACTTCCTTGTTTGTTTGCTTTTCTGATAACTTGTAGAGTAAACTACTCCTTCACAAGAGAAAATGCAGCTGGGAGAGTAAGGCGGGGGAAGGGTTTCTGGCTGGAATACTTTCAACATGGCATCATAGTTGCTTGTGACTTTGAGCGCTGTGAAACATTTGTTTGTCTTTCTTTCTTTCCTTGCTGTTCACAGTCCTCTTCAATCTCCCCAGCAGCTGATAGAAAGAGAATCTCCTATTAACACTAAACACATTTTCTTATTTACTGTTAAATCTACATTTCACACATAGCAGAGATTGCACATGTCAATATACGTTTTTAATTGAATGTGGAACTTGTCACATTAGGTTGGAAGTCCCTTGAAGTCCCAGAGCTGGTTTTGGACTGGGTTGACATTTCAAAGAAGAAAGGGAACAAGAATGGAAAGCTCTTTGAATCACAAAGAACCAAATGAAAACACTCCATCAGACTTCAGTCCTCAGTTATGCTTTTTCCCTGTGTATTTTGTCTGCCAAAATCTATAAATTACTTTCAGAACAGCAACATGATGATCTAGAGACCATCTCTTTATCTCTTCTTATCATTTTAGCAGCTCAGATTGTTCAGGCAATTGGACTTTTTTGTATGAATACAGAAGCAGACAAGAAACTGTGAATTTAGAAGAGGGATAGACCCTCAGTCCTAAAATTGGTCTTTGTCTTAGTGATAGTTTTTTGTCATTAGCTGAGATTGCCATTCACATTCAGTAGGTGAGGAACAGTAAGGTTTATACATGGAAGCATGGGACGGTCCTACTACAATTTTTAGGAATCTTTTCATTTTGTGTTGTAACAAACGTCATTGTTAGTCTAACAGTGCCCTGTAGTTTCACAAATCTTAGAATAAGAAGGTAAGGAACAAGGATATTCTGATTTATATTCTTTCAGGTCTGGATATATGATAACCATCATCATTTGAACCCTTCACAACATTGATAATATGAAAGTACTCTGATACCATAAACTGTTGAAGTATTTAAAAGATGTACAATGAAGCAAGAAAAATGTACAACAGTACGAGAAGGAATTTGGAGAAGAAAGAGGTGATAGGACTCCTTTGCTACATGAGCATCCAGCCTGCCCTGCAGAACTGCAGTGGCTGGGCAAAGCCAGCACCCTCCCCCCTGCTCCACAAAATTACCTGCAGATAGAAAAGAGCCAGCTGCCTCCCCAGCCCTTTGGTCACCAACTTGGTGTGAAAACCAAGAATTAAAGCAACAGAAGAATCTCTCTACTCTCACCTCAGAAAAAGTGCAAGAGCTGACACCCACCCCACTCCTTAAAGGCTACTTAAGTCCAGAAGTGCTATGTTAAATTTGGGTATCTTTTGGTACTGCAGGCATTTAAAGCCTGCAGGGTATCAGGATAGATGTTATTCCAGGATTAAAAATATTGTCCAGCAACAATTTGGATGTGAACTCTTGCTGTAGTCACTGCAAGTTATCACATAGCTCGTTGCCTGTCTTTGGACAATTTTCAGGTAATATGTGGATTTTACATGACGCCCACACATGCTTATCTTTATGCATTATAGGGAGGCCCCCTGGAGTTAGGAAGGCTTTCTAATTTGCTGTGTATCAGATTAAACACCTTCATAATTCCTTGATGGATCACTGAGCAAGCGGCACCAGTGTAAAAGTTTATCACCATTACTGGAGGTAATTGGCAAGCTCTTAGCAGAGCTGGTAGAGACCACAGAGAGAGACTGTCTTAAATCTAGCAATAAAAAATCTTACTGAGATCCCACTTTAAAGAGCAGTTTGGAAGCAGAGTTTTGAGTGAAAGCAGAGTATCAGTGTGAGTCTGAAACTTATTCAAGCTGTCAATCTCGATGCCTGTGTCAGTTAGCATGCCTAGCTTTATTGTTACTGCTTGTTTACATGTTTACCAAAATGTAGGCCTGCATTTTTCCAGCATACGCATTCTTCTAGTCAACAACTTCCATGAATCAGACGTAGTTGAATGGTATGTGGCAGTTAGCTTATAGCAAGTGAAGCTTTAAGCATAGGCTGGTGGAGCTCGCTTTGCACATGCCTCCCCTCACTTCTTCAGGTAGTAGGTGTTTCTGTATCACTAAAACATAGACCGTGCTGTTGGTAAGCTACTTAAATACAGAAAAATGCACCTAGGTAGGTTTGCCAAAGCAGTACAAACAACTTAATTTCAGTGTTTGACATTTTACTAGCTGTCAGCCTTATGTAACGAGGAACTGCGCAAACTGCTTCAGAGATAGCAGCATCTCTCAAACATCTGGGCCAGTAAATGAAAACAAAGTTTAGTGTACACGATGTAAAATATGAAGTCTAAGAGCAGTGAACCAAAACAGAAAAAAAAAGAAAAATAAAATAAAAATGCGCAGCATAATGATGAAGGAAAGAGATTTGGGAGATTACTATAGAAGAAATTTGATGTCTTCCACTATGTGGTTGCATTAGAAAAGGCAAATACAAAGGATAAGCCAACCCTAGAGACAAGAAGGAAAAGCAACACAGAGAACCTAAGGTGTATTAACCACAATCCAGTTTAGTATAAATTTAGAAGGGAGAAGAAAAGGCTTTAAGGTAAGATTCTGACTTTAGGCAAGGCATATTTTATAAACAGCAGCTGCCAAGAGCAGCCACAGAAAGCATTTTGCACTAAAGAGCCCACTGAAAAATCCCCCCTCCCTCCACAAACCTCACCCCCATAGAGGCAGTTGAAAGGGGGCAGTAATTAGGGGCAATTAGGAGTAATGGGGAGCAGCTGTGGTCCAGCTGCTGGGGTGGGAGCAAAGCTCACTGCTGCCCCTGCCCACACAGTCTCCCTGGTGTCTGGGGTGCAGGAGGTGTGTCAGAAGGGTATGGCTGATGATGGGCTCCCCTGGGCTTGGCTGCTCCCCTGGCAAGGAGTGAGTGAGATTTTCTTCTTTTCTTCTATTTTGGGTATAATGTCCCAGTTTGAGGCTGGGGAGAGCACTTGAAGGAGCATAAGCTTGAGTTCCTCCCGAGGCCACAAAATGGCTGCTGTGCTCTCAATAGGGAAAGCAGCCTGCCCTGAGAGCGGAGGGACATGGATTTAACTGCCTGAAGATCTTCTTGATTTAAGGAGAAACACTGATGCTTTCCCTATGTAAAACCCTCATCTGAAAAGTATTGGAGGAAGTGCAGAAGGCAGCTTTTCAATAGTTTGTTTTTTGTTTTGTTTTGTTTTTTTTCTGGTTAATTCTTGCCTTGTGATGGAACTAAGGATTTGCATAAAGGACAGCACTTGTTTTTCCAAGATCCTTTTCATGCCTGAAACTTAGGGACTTACTTTCGTTTAGTTTGGGTTTCACTTCCTCCATCACTTTCTTCCTTAACATCAGTTGTGTTCCTTCAGTTGTGTCCTTGGTTTCCTCCTGTCTCAGTTTTCCCTCTTTCCAGAGGGTCTGCCTGAGGTCTGCGTCCCCACCTGGCAGGCTGGGTCACACTCCTGAGAGCGTTGAGTTGTTTAGGCTTGGGACTCACTGTACCTTGAAAAAGGAAGAGAGAAAGAAAGAAAATAATAAACCCCAAATAAAACCACAACCCAAAACCCAAAGAAAATAATAATTTTTAAAATCCAATGAGAGAGAGCAGGCAGGTAGGGCTAAGAAAGGATTTGTAATGTTTGGCCCTCAGTGTTTAAAATGGAAATGTCTATTGGTAACTTCAAAAAAAAAAAAAAAAAAAAAAAGTGAAGACATAAAAATGGCTGCTGAACTTAAGCAGCCAATGTTTTGGGGAGGTTTGTTTCCTTGTAGTATTAGAGTAGGCCATATATCTTTCTTACTGATAAAATCCAGTTTTCATACCTTTTAGCTCTCACATGTAGGAAATTACACAAAAACTAGCATGCTTTTTTTGGCAGCACAATTTGAAATATTTTTCCCCAATAGATTGTTTTAAACTATAGACCTTGTTTTGATTTCTGAAGTGGCAGAGAAAGGGAATTACCTGGAATTTCAGATGCATGTTTGTCCAAGATCAAAATGATAATGAGTTACAATTGCCCTTAGAAGTGCTGAAGTCTTTTGTTACTAAAGAGGAAGAAAGTCCAACAGCATCATTAAAGACACTGCTATTATGCAGTATCTTTTCATGTGGTACTGCAATATGTCATTTGATTGTGCGAACCTATCTGAAATAAGTGGAATTCTTGCATCATTAGTACCAGCTGAATGTAGTATTCTATTTATGGTATGTGTTAACACTCTACAGAAATAGTAAGAATAGTGTTTACCAGAGAATTTGTATGATTGAGCTTGCTTTTGAGTAGCTTTGGAAATATTTGGGTTTTGTGGATTAATTTTACTATTTAGTGACTTTTTTTTTTTTTTTTTTTTTTTTTTTTAAAATAAGTAGCACATCACCAGCTTCATAAAGTGTACATGGAGAAGTTGCCTGTGAATGCAATCAATATGAAAAACAATGAAAGAATTTTCAGCTGTTGAAATAGGTTGCAATATGCAGCCCTGTAGTGGTGCAAAAAACCCCAACCTGACTGACTCTCCTGTGGTCCTAGGTATTCTGAAGATGAGTGAGTGCAGCTTGTGTTTCTATGGAGAAACAGCATAAAGATGGAACAAATAATCCACAATAACTGTTTAACTGCTTGGACCTGCTTAAAGGGTAAATTTTACACTGGAGGAAGAAGAGAAACTAAACTATGCAGATATAATCCAAGTGTTTGACGTGTTATGGCCCAGTATGTGACACAGTTATCTTCTGTGTCTGTGTGCTTAGTATTTCTGTCTGGCAGGCTGTATGCCTTTCATAGCATCCAAATAATTTCAAACGCTAAGCACATAGAGAACTGAGGCTAACCAAGTCTGAACCATAATATAAGAAAAAAAAAAAAAAAATCACCAAGCGCTGTTCCCAGGGAAATTAGCCAAGAAGATGGGATGATAGTCTTGGGTAGACTGATAGTGGCCTTGAAGACTGTTTCAGCAGGGCTTTTTCTGCTTTGACCAAAAAGGGGAACTGCACTGAGTTATTTTCCTGACTCATGCGGAGCCATGATATGTGACTTTGGCAAAAGTACTTGGCCAAAAGTTTACAGTGCACCTGGATTCTGCCTGAGCACCTGTTTGATGCTGATTTCAGTGAGGATAAAAATTCTTTCAGGGGTTTTATATGGCTGATATTGATATTTATAAAGCATGTAGGATAGCTCTTATTCACCACTTCTAGGCTATTTTTATTCAGGGCAGGCCTTTGTTTCACAAAACAATGTACAGACACTTCAAGAGTGACTCAAGGAGGGATGTTCAAATCTGTATTACCTTGGGAGTGCTAGAAAGAATGCTGGCTTCCTCCTCTAGCGAGTCTGACAGCTGGAATGTCAAAGTAGTTATTTCCTCTGCTGAGGATGTGAAGTTTGCGAGCTATGGGAGACTAAATGTAAGTAAAACTTTATATGTAAGGACCAGTGATAAAACGTTCTTCTAATGACTTCTTGCTCTTCTCCCTCCATCTCACCAACTCCTTGCTTATCCATAGGTATGGTATGTGGCCAGAATGTGACTTTGACACAGAATCCCCTTAGGCAACCTCAATTGTAAAGCTTAGAGTGAACTAGGACAGGCTACACTTTTTCCCATAGCTCAACATTTGTTAGATGAACATACCTTTAAAGGCCCCAAAGAATCTCTGCTTGGGTGCAGTAAGTGGTAATAATTTTTCCCTTTTATTACATAAACTCATTGGATACTAATGTAATTATCTCTTCAGTGCAAATATCATATAATTTGCTGGTTACTTAAATGTATATTTGGTGGGATTAGAGGTAGATGACTCTAGAGTCATCATTTCAGAGGTAGACCTCCTGAAAGCTTTGTGTCTCTGCTGGTACTAGCATGCTAATGAAAAGACTAGTTGCAGTTCTGTGCTGTGGTTAAAGACAGCTTCTCCTCCTTTGCATCCCCTCACCAAAGGAAAATCCATCCCTGGTGTCTGTGATCTCTCCTAGTCTGTATAGCTGTGTGTGTTATTGCTTAGTGTAACAAAGTGTCGCATCTTTCTTTCCAAGTCTGTGGCAGTAGATTTTACTGTTATTTCAAATTGTATTTTTAAATGGATTCTTGTTTGACTTTTTTCCTCTTCATCTATTGTAATAGCATTATATTTACATGTATACTCAAATAATTCTTTTTAATATTCAGTGATGCTTGAGCTGACATGATGTCAGGACATTATTGTCATAAAGGGTCTTTGGTCTCAATGCTGTCCTTTTTTGGCATTTAAGCTTGAAATACACACTTCTTTGACAATGAGTCAGCCTTCAAGAACGCTAAATTCAATAGTGTTTAGGACTAAGATTTTCCTGCCACTAGTGTGTTTGGGTTAATAGTTATGTGTAAAGAAAAAAATGCACTGTATATATTGTCCATAAAATACCAAATGATAGAATTACGCCTTGCATCATCACGGAAAAATGAATAAATAACACAAAAATGTCAATAAAAAGCCACTCAGTCTGTAAGCCCAGTAATGTATCTTGTAAAAACACACAGTGAATGTTTATAAAAATACCCAGAAATTCCCAATATATTGCAAGCATGATGATTACAGTAGAAGGTAACAATGGTCAGCTAATAATTACTGTGCAAATTTGGGCCCAGATTTGGCCCAGCTCACAGAAGTAATGTGGTTAGTTTGGACTCTATCCATATAAAAGCAGAAGTAGTGTGTGCTGTTATTTGCTCCAACCACAAGCACCCTTTTGTTGAAACTGCCTCAGCTGCTCAACCTCACAGTCTCTTCCAGTCAGAAATACTTCAGTTTGGGATGAGACAAAGGACTTCGGTATTGGGGAAAACCTGAGGGAGAGTCTGTAACTGGTTTTCAACAGGCAAGGGTAAAGTTTGCATGTACCTGCCTATCTTTGGGCTCTCTTACCAGCAACTATTTGGGGAACCTCTGATTTCCCGAAGTATGTGTCTTGCCTGTGAGTGGTGGGGAGAGGTTTGGCAATGCCGTGCCGTGCAGCAGTCTCCTTTCTGCTCTTGGGGCTGTGCACATAAGGACAGTGAAAAAAGTTTGATACAAGAGTCAGATGAATGTAGTTGAAGTATTAAATGTGAACCTGGAAGCTCTGAAATGATTTAAACATGTGTATGTTCAAAAGTCCTGTTGATTTCAGTATTTGCAACTAGGTAGAAATCATGTACCTCAAGTTATGCACATTTTG